>JAJHJA010000937.1:0-299425 GCA_021202915.1 Heliconius himera
TAATACATCCTAGATAGCCAAGCAAAATCATTAAAGTTGGCATTCAAAAAATCAAGATTGCAAAACAAAAAATATTACCTGAGCCAGGCTGCTCAATATCCGCTTTACACCTCTCAATGAGGTATTCAGCAACATCGTAGTGACCGTTCCTGCAGGCTATCACCAGGGGCGTGGCGCCTGTCGTTTTAGCACCTACCAACATGCTTAGCTCGTCCGAGCGCCAACTGTGCAGGTACATCTGGAACAAGATTATTTTAATTTTAAAATTTAGTCTTAGAGGCTGTGGTGGCGCAGTCGCATAAGTTTGTGACTGTAAACGCAATGATCGTGAGTTTAATTCCGCCTTGGGGAATGAAACAATAATAATTAATATTTTTATTTTATCGTTCTGATAATGAGATACAGAGCGTCGCAAGTACCGCCACTCAACACGCAACGCCTTAAAAATTCGGTGGAGTCTTAATGGGGAAGGGTTAAAAGCATTGTTTTAAGGCTAGGTTATCCTGTCTACTTTTCTCAGTCTAACCTGGTATTTGCGGAAGTTAACTAAAATAAAAATAAAACTTATATAAATATAATTAATTATAATAATACCATATCGTAATGGATTGTGGTTTAAATTGCTGTCTCATACATAGCACAATACACTCACTGTGGTTTTTGTACATTCAATACATATTAACAAATAGTGCACTTAGTAATTATCCATATTACTTTTATTATACACCAAAAGTATACAAATGACCTTTAAACTTGATTTTTTTAACTTACTTATTACCGAAAAGATGAAAATATTGACGGACTACATACAGAGTATGTACGACCTTTAAATTCTAACTAAAGAACTGCTTGAATTAAACTATAAGTAAAATTTTGATAACAATTTAAACAGAAACGGGCCTGAAATACGTAAAAATATGTACAAATATATTTTTTTAATTACAAACCATAATTAATTTAAAACAAGTAGTCATACTATATTTTAGGAAACATTATTTACGTCATAAACATTGAATCAACCAGAGAACCATCGAGATTCCAGTCGTTGCACAGGGGCACAAGCTTGCAACTGCAAGCACGACAGGTTGGGGGTTCGATACCCACTCGAGGAAATGAAATATTTAATATCAACGCGACAAAGTAGTAACAAAGCAAAGCGAATCGACAAAGGCGTAAAAAAGCGAGGAGGAGTAGTGAGATCAAACACTCAATGCCATCAGAATTCAGGGGAATCGGAAATGGAAGTGTCTTAATTTGGATTGAGTGTGTTAGCACTAAGTTCCCAGGTTCCCTTTGCCTACCCTGCTATGTGCAGAATACAATAAGCTTAAAAAATAATTGCCAATAAAAACTATTTTCCTTCCTCTAAAAAAGAAATATATCGAAATTGAATGTATTTCTGCGAAAAGACACGTATTCATCATGTAACAAATTACGAAACATCACAATATTAAAAAGATATCAGTATCCGGTGGCGTCTACGCATGACCTGCTTATAGCACCTTGACCCTACCGGGTTTACTGTAACTAATATAACTAATATACAGTAAGGTGCATTATATAGGTACTAAAAATATATATGGAATACAATTATATATTAATAATAAAAAAAAATATAATAATTTCTTGGATTTTTCATAACTTTCACGAATAATATAAAAAAAAATTATTGCTAACACAGAAAAAAAAACATTATTATTAATAGTATTTAATATTGAGGCATTTAATATTGGGCAATCCTAAAAAAAAAACAATTGTAATAACCTCAACTGGGATTACATCGTTACGGACATAGAAACGGCGGCGTCGAATCCAATTCGAAATAAGATTTAAATTATACATATATTTTTACAATAAACGCTCATGTGCCTCTTTAAAGGTTATCTATCTATCCTCTATAATAGTAAACTCAAAAATGAGTTCATACTTCCCTTCTCGTATTTAAATAAATAAATTCAATCTTTGTTCACAAACACGAAACGTATCGATTTGCGAAACATTTAGTGCAATACGTTTACATGCCAACGTGAATAACTTGTTCAGTTTGTAATATTTAATTACTTAATTAATTATAAATTATAATTCGTTTAATATATATTTTTTTAGCACAACGACACGCTGTACCCCTGCACATAGCAGGAAGGCAGTACAAACCTGAGAAACTAGTGTGACACTCTGTTCCGCATTAAGACACTATCGTTTCTCACTTTCCGCTGGATTCTCGAGAGATTGCGTGTTGAGTGGCGAAACTCAACGTCGCGCCCTCTTCACCAGAGCAAAGAAATAAAAATAAAAATATTTCATTTCCCCGAATGAGAAACGAACCCACAACCTGTTGCGTTTAGAGTCACGCACGTGTACGAGCACGCCACTCCTATGCCACAACGGGCCTTAATTTTAATCATTTATATTATTTTATGCATATATATTTATATTACAGTACATAAAAAACTATAAAAAACGTCAGAGTAGTACGTCATAGCAAAAAAAAACCTCGAAAGATATAAAGTTAAATATCAATTAAATTATTTTTTAACAAACAAAAAAATCGACTTCAAACAATAAACTAATAAGTAAAAAAAAAAAAATACTTAACATAAGTAAAACGTACTTTGATTTTGTTAAACTCCTCTTAAGAAGTCAGTAGAAAATTGGAAATTTTGAAAGAATCTTTTTTGAAATTGGTAAAAAAGAAATGCAACGATGAGGAATCTCACTTCTGACGAATAATCAGAACTTAACGCAACTTTCACCAAACTATCCTTGAAGTGTATCCTTTAAAATAAAAAAAAAATCATCGGAATCAATTGACGTGATGTTGAGTTATTCCTCCATTTGTCGCGCACATGCTTAATGCAAAATTAAGACTTATGTGACTTTCTCATATATACCATTGTAAGATATGGACCAAATTTAAAATAGGGATTACATGGGAAGCACTAGCTTACAAATAAAAAAAAATATCAAAATCGGTTCACCCAGTCAAAAGGTCTAACGTAACAAATATAAAATAAATACAGTCGAATTGATAACCTCCTTTGCTTACAGAAGTCGCTTAAAAAGAAATATCGATATGGTATTGAGAGATACAAACAAACATGCACTGGCTCCTCTTAACAGTACTACTTTTTAAGTTAATTTACAAGTTATTAATAATGAAATTAAACAAAAAATATATTAATTCACAAAATATATGTTAATTCTATACTATATTTAGTATAAGAACATCACTAGCTTACCTCGTAAAATAGAGGACATACAAAAAAATATAATTAACCACTAAATTAAATTATTCACTTTATTAAATAGACATAATGAATAGTAAAAAAAATAAATACATTATTCACTTTTTTTCAGCTTCACGCTGTATACCGCACACAACAGGGTAGGCAGAGGGAACCTAGTGGTAAGACACGCCTTACCTCACTTTCTTCCGAATTTTTTTTGGAGGCATTGAGTGCTGAGTGGCGGAACTCAACGCACCGCTTTGACTCGACACCAGAGCGAAGAAATGAAAATATAAATAAACATTTCATTTCCTCGAGTGTGAAATCGAACCCACGACCAGTCGATTTCACAGTCACACTTTGCGCCTCTGCGCCACGGCTGGCCTTAATATAGTTCATCCATTCCATTCAGTGAAGTAAGATAAATGACAAGTGAAGTCATACATGTAAAAGTGAAATCCAGGCATAAGTAATAACGGCAGTTTGGCAAGTGGTGTCGTAACGCTTGCCACACCGCGGTCCAACCTATCGACGCTCATTGGCCGAACAATAACAATGAAGGGTATAGATTAGTTTTATATGAAGTTGAATAAAAAAAAATCGGCTTTACGCTTTATCCCGCACATTGCAAGGTAGGCAGAGGGAACCTAGTGTTAAGACACTCCGTTCTCCACCGAGTTGGGGCATTGCGTGTTGAATGGTGGAATTCACCGTCGCTCTTTGCCTCGACACCAGAGCGAAGAAACGAAAATGTAAATGTAAATAAATATTTCATTTCTTCGAGTAGGGATCGAACCCACAACCAGTCGATTTTACAGTCACAGTATAAAGTTTAATCTTATAATAATATTGTATTGGAATGGAGAAGAAGAGATGAGAATGTTGGTAAACATTATAGGTTATTTTTAATAATAACAAAATAGAAAATAATGGCAACTGGCACGACGACTCGTGTTTTTAAGTTGCTCTTAACTCCGAGATTGATATTGATCTTCTTTTATTTCCTTGATATGTAATATAAAAATGAAAACAGACAGAGATAGACTTGAGCTACATTTACTTCTATCTGTTTAAAAAATAGTACTTTTGAGGAACAACGTCCAACTGAGTTCTTTCACGGAGAAATATTAAAAAAAAATCTATGAATCAAAATAAAAAAAAATATCACAGAGTTGCATATGAGAGAAAAATTAAAAAAAAAAAATCTTCTTATCACTTTATTAGACTGACATTATTTATTATGAAGAATGAACTCTTTATTTATTTATATTTTTATGTTTTTGTTTCTATGCGTATGCAACGTGTATTTATGAACGAGCCAAGATTACGAGAACAGTGACTAATGGCAATCATCAGTCGTGCGGAAGTAACAGGCATTCAAGTTATTAACTATAAATATTTAATATTTGAGGCCAGGTCTTAGCGCAGCGGCACGAAGTGTGACTGTAAAACCGACTGGTTGTGGGTTCGATCCCCACTCGAGGAGATGAAATATTTAGTTAAATTTATATTTCCATTTCTTCGCTCTGGTGTCGAGGTTAAGCGCGGCGTTGAGTTCTGCCACTCAACACGCAATTCCTCCAGAATTCGGCGGGAAGTGGGAAACGGAGTGTCTTAACACTAGGTTCCCTCTGCCTAACCTGCTGTGTGTGGGATACAGTGTGAAACTGATTTATTTTATTTTATTGTAAGCATCTCTAAATATGCCTTGGGGATATAGATTTGTTTTGATAGAATCTTCAATGAGTATATAATTTTAAAATATTCAATTTGATAGATAAATAAAGATGAATTTTGCTACAAGAATTCTATTTTTGTTAAAAATCTACCAAGCGAAAATAGAAAATTATTAGTTTCTTAACAAGAAATAGAATAATTAACAAAAATTTTATGTAAATTTTAAAATAATACGAAATGTAGTTAAAAAAAATCGGATAAAATTATAAAATATAACGAAAAATATGTATTGTATATATTTTTATTTATATTTATTGGAACAATCATCAAACAAGTCTAAAGAGTTGGAACTTGTTGGAATTGTCAGTTGAATTTTACATAAATAATTTTATATTAAGATAGTTTGTATTGAAATAATCATCGTATTTTCTTTTAGCATCACGCTGTATCCTGCACATGGCAGGTAGTCAGAGGGAACCTGAATTCCAAATTCATGCATTCATGCTGCGTAAAAGTATATATTCCATATTCATACTTTTACGCAGTAAGTTATGAATTTAAATTCTTAATTTATCCTGTTTTTTATGAAATTCGCACTTTATACTTTAAATTCTTCCCATTTAATATTATTGTAATAAAGATTTAAGATTGTAATAAAAATAATTATGATGGTTGTTGAATTAACTTGAAGTGTTAAAATTTTACAATAAGAATTTAAGGTTCAAAACGGGTAATTTCATGTGTAGAAAGGAAGAATTTGAAGTAGAAAAAGTCGTATTTGACGTATAAATGTATGAAGTTCTAAGCTTATATTTTATATATATATTTTTTTAAGGAATAATAATCTTAGGCTGACAAAAAATATAATTTTAATATAATGAATCCCCAGATAGCAACTACCCTCATTCAACAACACTACTAAACGAACAACTTATTAACAAACGACATAACTGAAACAAACAAACAAAAAAAAATTACAAACTTACCAAGAATTATAACTTTCAAAATAAATATATATATATATACATTTAGAAGCAAAAGAAACAATAGGTATTAACCGTTAGGACGACAGCGCCGTAACCACTTTCTAGGTCATGACATAACGGAAGAAAAACCTCTAATCGACTAACAAACTATCATCGATACTGTTGACGCAAATCATTCGATTAACCCGATTTATAATAGAATTTTCCTGTACTTTGGTGATGACGATCATGTTATATAAATCGAAAGTAGTTTTTTTTTTGTTTATGAATCATGTAAGTGCGTATGAACGTATTAATGTGGTATAAAGGAACCAAAATAGCTTCACGCTGTATCCCACACACATCAGGATAGGTACAGGGAATAAGTCAGAGAGACAGGAGGCACAGGGAGTATAGTCGAGGCAATGCGTATTGAGTGGCGGAACTCAACGCCGGGCTTTTGTCTTATTACCAAGAAAATATTAATAATTGATTTCCTCGAGTGAGGATCGAACCCACAACCGTCGCGTTACAGTCATACCCCTACTCCACGACGGCCTCAGGAAGTTAAAAAATATATTATTAAGCAAACTTTACTATTCAATCCAAGATTACTATAATGATAAGAGTGTGTGGAATTAAATGCTGTTTATGTTCACTCGGGAAGCTAACGTTGGTTATATATACATTTGTTGTAAACTATATTTTAAAAAGAGCCACTGTTGAGTTTCTTGCCGGCTCTCCACAGCAGAACTGCCTTCCAAGCCGGTGGTAGCTTCCTGTAGGACTGACACTGCTGACATTTCAATTTAACTTGAAGATTCTTATGTGATCATAACTTGTAATTACCTTATAATTGAATAAAGAACATTAAAATTTTTAATAAGCATAGTGAATAGTTGTTCCTCTTCCACTTATCGTCAAATATTACGTGCTAAACATCGGAACCGAACGCCGCGCTTCGTGCCGTCTAACCAAAGGAAACACCTATTTGGTGTCCCTATAATAATATGTTTGAGCGAGTCAAGCGTATTCGAACCGAACTATGATGGTAATTTTTGACAAAACTATTATAACACATTTTATCTTATTATTGGAAGAGACGTCCTTAGCTAAAATAATTTCTTTACATATTTGTAGACACAATGCCTAAGAACCAGACTCAAAAAAAATATAAGAAAAAGTTAAACGTGCGAAAGGTTCAAAAACTGAAAAATATTAAAAAACTGCTAATTAAAAAGGAAATACAAGTAAGTCTGACAAATGTTATATAAATACTAAATATAATTATAATGTGCATTTTAAAATAAAATTGAAATAAAAAAAAAATAATACAAGTGGTAATGAATAACTAAATAAAATTATTAATAAATAATAAGGGATTTAAGATTAAGAATATTACTCATACTTTAAAATGACTTTATAGTGGTCTCCTGTGTATTGAACCTAACCACAAGAAGACTAAGTTTGAATTAAACATCGCCTTTCGTAGCTTTTCTTATAAAACGACATAGTATATCTATCTCAAACATAAAAAAAAATCCAAAACTAAAAAATCTTCTTCGCGCTGTATCCCGCACACAGCAGGGTAGTCAGAGGGAACCTAGAGTTAAGACACTCCGTTCCCCACTTTCCGCCAAATTTTGGAGGCACTGCGTGTTGAGTGGCTGAACTCAACGCCGATCTTTGCCTCGACACCAGATCGAAGAAATCGAAATATAAATTTAAATAAATATTAAATTTCCTCGAGTGCAACCGAACTCACAACCGTCGCGTTACAGTCACACCCTTGTGCCCCTGCTCCACGAGGGCGGCCACAAAAGAAAAAAACACATATTAAACCTATAAAAAAAATCTAAATAACTAAAAAAAAAAAGTAACTAACTCACAAAAAATAACCAAAGCAGGATATATACCAACTTATAAGCACCGACGTCCCTTAAGTACTAAAGTGACGAACAAAATTAAATTACAATTAAATTGTATGAGACAATGAGCCCTCGGGAACTATTTCACAATAAGTATTGTCACGAACTGAAGTGTTTGCGCAAAGGCGATGGATGGTGCATTTTCGAAACTGGGTCGGTTCAATGTCGATATAAAAAATATATATATAAGTTTTTTTTTTGCGTTCAATTTGTATGAATTATGGAAATGTATGAAACACAATACATACACATATACGTATTATTACGTTTATAAGACAATTTGAATACATTTTAATATAATAAAACCGGAAATCAATAATAATATATATTTTTATTATTTATTAACATTTAGTAATTATAGGGATAAAGTGTGAAGTAAGTAAGAACTCATAATAATTTTTAACAAAGAAAAACGACATTTTCAATTTCAACTCGATCTCGAAGTCAGAACTTTTAATCAAACTACCTTTGAAGTGTATCCTTTTTAATAACAAAAAATTATAATCGAAATCAATTGGCGTGATATTGGGTTGTCCGTCGGTTTGCCGCGAAAATACTTACTGTAAATTTGTGATGTTATGACTATGTGATGAAAAATTTTTTTTATGGAAAAAACAAGGCGAACGCGCGTTCGCGTCACCTGATGGTAAGTGATTACCGCCGCCCACGACTCCGTGCAACACCAGAGGAGCTAGCACCAGAGGTGCGTTGCCAGGTGGTGTGGATAATATCTTGTAACGTTAGAAAATTTGGCGATAGGTAACAGGTCAAACAGTTCTTCAGAATTCCATGATAAATACGCGAGAACGCACAGCGAGGAGACGTCTCTACGCAAAGCCAAAGTGTCCCCAATGATTCGAATGACTACGTTGTATGCGATCAAATGGTTCAAGCTGATACTGGTGCATCAGCCCAGAGATGAGAATAGTACTCCATATGAGGCCGAACCTGGGCCCTATATAGAGCCAAACAGTGTTTTGGCGTGAAGTACCGTCTCGCTCTGTTGATGACCCCCAGTTTCTTTGAGGCCAACTTGGCCTTGCTTTCTAGATGATCGCGATACTGGCAGTCACTCGAAACATTAAGGGCCAATATACTGATACTGGGCGCGGCTGTAAGGGGAGTGTTTTGAAAGACTGGCGATACGATAAATGGGATTTTTTTAGTGGTTAACGAGCAAACTTGTGTCTTCAGGGGGTTAAACTGAACTAAGTTCCTTTTATCTCATGAGGAGACATTGTCCAGAGATGCCTCAACAGAAGACACAAATTTATTTCGTCACTGTTCAGCGTTTTCCCGAGAAAGACTTGCGCGACCTGAGTAAACAGCGTCCACTGTGCTATCATCTCCATAGTAATGAATGCTAGAATCCTCTGTCATTGATGTGCAGAAGAAACAGCGTAGGAGACAGCACGCAATCTTGGGGATCGCCAGCGTTCACGGGCATGTTTGAAGCAAAAATCGTCCACAGCGACCTTGATGCTTCGCCCAGTGAGGAAGCTGGCGATCCACTTGCATAAATTCTCGGAAAGCCCTTAGGATGGAAGTTTAGCCAGGAGCGCCCCATGCGACGCTCGATCAACGGCCTTCGCCATGTCCAAACTAAATGTAAGGCCCTCTCCCTTGCTTTCAATAGCCGCAGCCCAGCGGTAGGTTAGGTAAACCAGAAGATCACCGGTTGAGCGACCATGGCGGAAGCCATATTGTCGGCCATTAATCAATCGGTAATCCTCTAGATATGAAGAATGAGAATCCTAAAAGATAAACCAAGAGCTGGCTATTGATGACGTTCTCCGTGACTTTTGAGAGTAGGGGGGTGATAGGAATAGGCCTGTAGTTAGATGGATCGGAACCATCGCGGGTGGATAAGAGCGCTCTTCCAAAAATCTCATGGATACCATTATCAGAAATGGACTAAATTGAAATGTGACCACACGGGAAGCACCATCTTTCAGATAAAAAAAGAATAATCAAAATTGGTTCAACCAGTCAAAAGTCCGAAAGTAACAAACATAAAAAAATACAGTAGAATTGATAACCTCCTCTTCTTACAGAAATCGATTAAAAATAACAGTTCTCTATACCTATCGCTTACGGGTAAGGCTGTAATACAATATTATATGTGTAGGTGTATGTAGTAAAATAATTATTATTTCAATTGCCCAACAAACCGGCAGTTAAAAAAATATTTGTAATACAAACTTACAAACAACATTTTTATATAAATATATATAAAAAAAAACAATTTACATAACAAAAAATATTCAGGATATTGCGATAGTGAGCGACACACATATCAACTTTATAGGAGCGATCGATGTGAATGGGCTAAAGCGATGACGTATGGACACCGGCCTTTAAAATATAAATCTCAGATTTCATCTTGCTTACGTATACTACGTGTAGGAAATGAAAAATATTAAGTAACGGTTCTAAAAAATATATTATTAATTATTATGTATATTGAGTTAAATAAAATCAGCTTCACGCTATATCTCGAACACAGCAGGGAAGGCAGAGGGAACCTGGGACTTTATGCCTTAGTGCCAGAAGGAAGAAATGAAAATATTAATAGTAATCCATTTCCTCGAGTGGGGATTGAACCCACAATCGTCGCGTTACAGTCACACCCTGGTGACGCGACGACGGCCTCGGCCATTGTATTGAGTTAAATGAAAAGAAACTTCTTAGCATTCCATAGCTCCGTACGGGTTGCCGGTCTTAACACTAAGTTAACCTACCTACTAAGTACCCTGCTATTGGCGTGATAGAGCATGAAGCTTTAAAAAAATGGATCCCACTCGGGTTTTCCGGGTTCACGATACTTAAGCTTAGTAAATAATATTTAAATTAAATTACAATAATAAATAAAATCGTAAAATTGGAACGTAAATTTTTAATTGACTATAAACATATAATATGCAACTTAACAAAAGAATGCTTAATCTACCTTTATGTAAAAAATGCATTATCAATATTTCAATAAAATAAACATATAGTCATTTTCATTTATTTCATTAAATAATAATATTCTGGTTGTAATCGTGGGTTCGATTCCCATTCGATTGAATGAGTTTTGTGTTCATTTTCTTGCTCCTCGGGTAACAAAAAAAAGCGCGCTGTTAAGCCCCGTCATACAAGAAACATCATCTCAAAAATTGAAAGTGGGAAACGGAGTGTCTTAACACTAAGTGATTTCTATTTCCACAGCTGAATATTTACAAGATCAAATACCTTCTTAAGTCTCCGTATAAGTCTCCGTTGTCTCCTCAACAGCGTCTTCCCGCAGTGCCGCAATCTCTCTATCCACTGACACCTCATTGGCACTAAATCCATCAGGTCCCATACACAAACTGACATTTTCACATCACAATTTACATATGCTCGAAGCACGATAAACACTTTACTATTATTTTATTTTTTTATTTATTATATTTTTATTATGAATATTATTGGAGATTCTATAAAAAATAATTATTATTTATATTTTTTTTATGATTATACTGATGATACTGCTTTATCACTTAGGTATTGCGTGTGCGTCTGATATATACATTATTATTTTATTATTAAATATATACAATTTTAATTATTAATAATTATATTAAAATAACTTAATAACGAGATTTCGCTTATTTAACTTGAATGAAATATAAATTTCTTATAATATATATCAAATCAAAAGGTTACGCACCACTGCATTAACCTATGTATGGAAACTGTACACGACGATGATAGCGTATCATATTTCTCGTTTCATTAAAAATATTCTATTACATATTAAAATGTCACTTCCGTCCGGTCTGTATGTATGAAACATTCTCAATTAGCTTTAATATTACTATTAAAGTTTATATATTTAGTTACTATTAAATTAATTTTAAATTATATTATTAATTACTATTAATAATTGAGTTTTATGAATTGTTAAGTACCTATTTATTATTTATACGTAAAATGTGCGTAATGAGGATACAAATACAGATTTAATATCAATTAAGTGTTAATTGTAGTCCCTGTGTTCGGCTATAACTATTATACAAGGAAAATAATATATTAGAAATATATAAAACTATTTTGAACAGCTTTTTGTTCTTTTTTTTATATAATGAAACGTCACGTACTAGTCACGCTCTGGCCGCATTTTCGTTTGCTACATAAAGAAAAATACGTTCTCTTTAGTCATTTACGTCAATGGTATATATTTAACTTATTAATGCACAATATATATATATATATATATATATATATATATATATATATATATATATATATATATATATATATATATGTATATATAAATAAATAAATACAATAACGAATACCAAATATAGCATATTACAAATAACTCGAGTATTAAGATTATATCTGAGTGCCTATACTAAATATCAGAAAGAAAACATCGTTTTGCATATAAATATAATAAGAAATGTGCAAATTAAAATTGAAAATATAAAAATACATAAAAACTATATAAAAAAATACTATATAAATAATAAAAAAATATATAAAAACTATAAGGCTAAATTTATACATAAATATTGTTAATTCATAAATAGAGATTGGGACATGGAGCCTAGCTTTAAGACACTCCACTCCCCACTTTACGCTAAATTCTGGATGCATTGCGTGTCGAGTGGCGGTACTCAACGCCGCGCTTTTGCTTTTGCCAACATCAGAGCGAAGAAATGAAGCTAATAAATATATCATTTCCTCGAGTGGGAATCGAACCCACAACCTGTGGCGTTTGCGCCACGACTGGCCTCAATAATAATGGAATAAGTAACTACTTTTATGAATTAGTAAATAAACTCTATGTGTAAATAAATGATAACTCTTATAAGTAATAGACATACCTATTACGCATATTTAACTCTTCCGTCACTGAGTGAATGGCAGACAATGCAAGGATTTCTCGAAATTTGTGAACAGGGACAAAAGGGTGTAACTGTAACGCGACGGCTGCAGGTTCGTTTCTCATTGGAGGGAATTAATTATTATTTATTATTAACATTTCCATTTCTTCGCTCTGGCACTAAGGTAAAAACTCGGCGTTGAGTTCCGCCACTGAACAAACAATGCCAAGAAAATTCGGCGAAAAATGGGGAACGCAGTGGCTTAACACTAAGTTCCCTCTGCCTATCCTGTGCTTTGTGCGATAAAGCGTGAAGCTGATTTTCGGAACGAAAATTGGTGAAAACTTTAAAAGAAACGAGATTTTCCATCTTAAAGTTAGTCCACCTTAAACTTTAAGTTGCGGGCGACAGTTAAAAAAAATAATATTGATATATCGTAATAAGCAAATATGGTATACAAAAATATTTATATCCGAAATAAACATGTCCTTTTTTAACATTTTTAAAGTGTTATTCTACACTTAGAAAAGAAAAATATTTATTTAGAAAAAGTATAAAAATTTGAACGTAGCGGAACTCGAACCCGCCTCTCCTGGAAACTGACCAAAATTTCACCGTCAAAATTTTTGTACGTTTTCTTTCTAAATAAGTATAAACATGTATGAAAAATAAATTATAATGAATAAGTTACGTAAACTATAATTAATTACATACACATTTTTTTGAAGTAGGTATGCGCCACACATAAACATATTATGTATAATTATTATATAACGATTTTTGTTTATAATTTATATATTTATAAATGAAGTTAGAGAAAGTGGTTAAACAAGATTGTAAAAAATGAAGATAAGAGATAAGTCATACAAAAATTGGGTTATATTATTTGAACATTTTATTTTTTTATAGCTTTAATATATTGATTGTTTTATGTGTAAACAAAGCGTGGTTTTACATAAATATTTTTTTTTATACCTAACTAAATTTAAATTATCTGTAAAACATAAGCCATAATACCATATTAGTCAAATATAAAATAATTATATAAATAATATAAATATTTATATTTTCATTTAATACAAGGAAACAAATGTAATTTCATTTAATTTAATATGATTCTTTGTTACTTGAACAAATCCAACAAAAGGCTTGTTGTAAATGACCATAAGTTGATATAATTTTTATTAAATATAATAAAAAAAATATAAAAAAAAAAACATTGTAAATAAATCATACACATTTCCTTACTAAGACTAAAATAAAAGGAATAAAATTCAAAAAAAAAGTGAATACTAATTACAAGTTGGAAACTTAAGATCTTAGAAAAAAACTGTTTTAGCAAAATTTTTATAAAATAATTTTAAAATATATGCAAATGCAATAATTATATAGTGATGATTATTATGTTTTTTGTTAATGAAAAAAGTATCAATTTGCAAATTAACGATTTCTTTAGAAATCTATACTTATAATAAAATCGTAACTGATCGGTGTCTGTATGTGGATGATAAATTATTTAAAGTTTAAAATTATTGCGGCGTTGAGTTCTGCCACTCAACACGCAATGCCTCCTGAATTCGGCAGAAAGTGGGGAACGGAGTGTCTTAACACTAGGTTCCCTCTGCCTACCCTGCTGTGTGCGGGATATAGCGTGAAGCAAATTTTTTTTTTTTTAATTTTAAAATTATTTAAAGCATTTATCAATGAAACAGAATCCAAAACAATATTTTTTTAAAATTTTTGTCTGTTTGCCGGTTTGTCTGTTTGTTTGTGCGTTTGTATACGCTAATCTCGGAAACGTTAATCGTTTTATCGCAGAACGGATAACAATAACACAAATAAGAGAGATATATCAGTTTAAAGTATTTTATACGACAAAATTGCTAACTAAAAGAGTTATTTTATTCAAATGTTTTATTGAATTGTTCAATATTATCTGTAAAATTATTATTTATATGCGATTGCATAATGATAAAAAAAAAATACCGAGATTTCAAGATTTGAATTTTATTTTTAGATAAACTTAAGTAAATATTCATAGAATTTAAGCGGACGATGTCGCGCGGGGGCCGCTATCATTTATATAAAATTCTTTAGTGATAGTATCTATACTTAACTTACTTAACTTAACTTCACGCTTTATCCCTAGCGGGGTAGTCAGAGAGAACGGAGCGCCAAACGCTACGGTCGTGATATTATACGACAGTTCGATATCAATTTTATATTTTTAAACCTACTTCAAATCAGTGTTGAAATTACTCTATGATAACCTGCTGAAGCTTTATTAGAACCTAATAACTTAACTTAGCTTCACGCTTTATCCTTAGCGGGGTAATCATAGAAAACGGAGCGCCAAACGCTACGGTCTCTACATACCTCTTTCGCCTCGTCCACGGTCATCAACCTCTTCATAAATGCCCTCCGGGAGGTCCTTATGCTTTTTACGTGACCTTCCTCCAGTATCTTTGATACTGTGTTTTCGAAGGTCAACCGAGGTCTCCCCCTATCTCTCTTACCACTCACTTTTCCATCATGAATCTTTTTTGCCATTGTTACATCACTCATACATTCCCAAACTAGCTGAGTTCTTCATTCTCACCGTGACATCCTCACAAGTATCGGCCATTCTGCGTATCTCTTCGTTGCGGATTCGATCAGCTAAGCTGACTCCTCCTATAAGACAAGAGGTTCGGACTGTATCCCGCACATAGCAGGGTAGACAGAGTGAACCTAGTATTAAGTACACACAAAGACACACTCCGCTCCTCACTTTCCGCCGAATTTTGGAGGCATTGCGTGTTGAGTGGCGGAACTCAACGCCGCGAGACAAGAAGAGAATATAATTAATCTGTAATTATGAATATTTCAGGACGTATATATAGTTTCGTCCATTAATGATTGAAAAACATCGATCGATGAACGAGATTCCATAATAATTACAAAACAAATAAAGATTGAGATACGAAACGTGTGTCGTGTGTTGTAGTTAGCACAAACTGTAAATTGGAAAATCCTTACGTATTTTTTCATTTCATATAAGTAATATATTTTTTCTCATATTACAGCATAGTGTTGCAGGTTTAACCATGTATAAGAATGTTCCGTTACTAAGTGATGGACAGACAAGACAGACAACAGCTGACTTCACTTACGAAGCCAATATACATATGTTAATAGATTCCTTTGGAAATAGAAATGATAACTAAAATTTGTATTTGAATATTTTCATTTCTTCTATAAGGTAACGAAGCAAAGCGCGGCGTTAAGTTCCGCTACTCAGTACGCAATGTTTCCAGAATTCAAATGTATTAACTCTAGGTTCCCAGATTCCCTCTGCTTACCCTGCTGTGCTATGCGCAGAATACAGCTTGAAAAAATCAAGACTTCTTTATTTGCGAAATTCCTACGGGAACGAGAAAAACGGGATTTAATGTCTTGTGGTCAACGCAAAGCAACTTGCGAGCTACACACCATTTCGAATAAGGACATAAAATTCATACACCAATATCACGAAAGAAAAATATAAACAACAAAATCACGAGATCATCATAATCCAAACGGTAATAAATGAAACGAAACTTTCTCCAAATTACGTAAGAGCTTATAAAAATGTAGGCTTAACATATATAATCATAAAAAAATATATATAAATAAATAAATATATAATACATATGAGACGCACACCACTATTTCACAAGTCGGTCAACACTATCGAACGTGAGATGCGTACGCGCACGTCGGGCCGCGTCGACGCCGAGTGCAACACTGCAAGAACCTCTTTCACTTGTTACGCAACCACATTGCGCAATTACACTTTTGCCTTTCCAACTGCAGTGTAGCAACGTGGTCCGGTGTGGGATAAAGAGGATTTGCTCTTGGAACGTTTCGATTCCGGTTGAAAATGTTTTTACAATTAGTTAGTGCGGCGTTGGGTTTCACCATTGCAAAATCAAACTGTTCAGTAGGGAGAAATTTGAATTTAAACAGATATTTTGTATTTTCAGCTTCACACTGTATCCCACACACAGCAGGGTAGGCAGAGGGAACCTAGTGTTAAGACACTCCGTTCCCTACTTTCTGCCGGATTCTGGAGGCCTTGCGTATTGAGTGGCAGAACTCAACGCCGCGCTTTCAACTCTGAAATTGATCGTGATACACTATTTATATAATTAAAAAATGAAAACATTAACTTAAAATCGATCTCAGGAGTTGAGCGCGGCTTATAAATAAGGCCCTTATTAACAAATATAAAAGATCACTGTGTCCTCTAACAAAACATTATAGTTAAAGGAATATCGATATTTTAAATATAATTATTTTCAATGACATCGTTGAAGCAGTCATTAATTAATCGATTTTGATTTGTAAAGAAAATCTATTTATACATAAAGTCTTAAAGGACAAACGGACATAAATAATATTTCATAGTAATTAACAAGGTTGATTTGCTAATTTCAACACCTACCATTAGTTTAAATAAATTTATATTATTACTAGAGGCCGCCCGCGACTTCGTCCGCGTGGAAACCCTATGATAACGTAACAATATTATCAACATAAGAAATATGGTAACTAAGTATTGCAAAGCTCTAAATTCTAATCACAGGTCTATTGGTAGCTACTGCAGTATGCTCCTATAAACTATATTTAACGTTTTTTTTCCTTCAGCATAAACATACACATTTTTTGCTTTGGAAACACGTGAGCAAGCCACATAGAGCTACCCATGAGAAAAACATGGCGTGTCCAAATGTAGGCCTACCTTCAAGGTTTGACCCCGAGATCACGCATTCAGTTTTCAGAAGCGATAAATGTATCTATTTTCAATTAGGAATCAATCCCGCGGGAACTCCGGGATAAAAAGTAGCCTATATGTTATTCTGGGTCTTCAGCTACCTACATACCAAATTTCATCGTAATCGGTTCAGTAGTATTCGCGTGAAAGAGTAACAAACATCCATACATACTCACAAACTTTCGCATTTATAATATTAGTAGGATAAATTAGTGTTCAGATTTCATTCTGTTAGAATAAACTGAGGTAAAATTTAAAACTTAATTTTTTTTTTATTTTACAGTCTAATAATAGTCAGTTACAGACTAATAATAGAAACATATTTTAGAAAACGTATAAAAAAATTCACGTAACAGGAATTGAATCCGCGCCTCTTAGAAACAGTTCAAGCGCTCTAACCACTAATTCTCGAGCTCATGTCCAAATTATTACTTAATTACGCTGAACTTAAAACGTTTAATTTACGATCCCAAACTTGACTAAATTTCTAATGCTATTAATTTAAAAAAAAAAAAACGAAATACACGAAGTAGTTATTACGTGTTAAATACAATCCAATGTACTTACTTTAAATAAATATAAATATTAAAACATTATACAATAAGAAATCAGTGTGGAGCGGTCTTAGATAATATTTACACATTTTCATATAACATGAGACCAGTCGCGGCGCATGGGCACAAACTGAGACTGTAAACGCGACTGGTTGTGAGTTCGATCCCCACTCGAGAAAATGAAATATTTTTTAAATGTATATTTCCATTTCTGTGCTCTGATGTCGAGGCAAAGCGCGGCGTTGAGTTCTGCCACTCAACACGCAATGCCTACAGAATTCGGCGGAAAGTGGGGAACGGAGTGTCTTAACACTATGTTCCCCCTACCTAGGGTATGTATAGGGTAGGATAACAGCGTGAAGCAGACAAACAAATACCATACAACAGACATTACGGCTTCATCCATATATATTCTCACGAGAACGATAAAAATTACGCGACCAACACGTTGTTAACAAAACGATGGTGAGTATTCAACGTTCAACGTTTTTATTCCAAGTGTTACTTAACACATAATAAACGCATATTGGTATAGGTACCTACTTATTTTACTTAAATTGCTTTTTAATATAAGATTTATATAATTTATATTATATCATATGAAAAAATAAGTATACTTACATATTTTAACTTCTATTAGCTTTAACTTGTTTTGGCATTTTTATATTATTATATTTATACAATAATCCAGCATCATGTTTTCTTAATAAAAAAAAACCAAATTTATATAGGATTTGAACCTACAATCGCCGCAGCGATGCGATACCATTTGTGAGATAGAAACTATTTGTGTTTATTTTGCACTTAAACTTAACTATTGACTGTGGTTAACGGTAGCCTACTTCCACTGTTTCCACGACTTTCTGTCGATACAGATACTTCTTGCTATTTGCCAGAACTCAAAGCTTTAACTAATCTAGCCAGATCTGTATGAAGAAACATTAATATTATTTCTTATCCTATAAAAATATTTCGAAAGACTAGTATAAAGTAAGTGAAAAAATATAATAAGTTCACAAGTCACTTAAAAGTCGAGGCGGAGGTGCATAAGCTTGCGACTGTAAACGCCACGGTTGCTGGTTCGATTCCCAGTCAGTGGAATAGAAAATAGCGGCGTTGAGTTGGGCGATGAGAGTTGAGGTAAAACATTTACATATGTATTGGAAGCATCTTGGTTTGTATGTGTCAGTGTCAGTCAAAAATCAGTCAGCGATATAAAATTTTATCAAATCAAAATCAGCTTCACGCTGTATCCCGCATACAGCAGGTCAGGCGGACGGAACCTAGTGTTAAGACACTCCATTTCCCACTTTCCGCCAAATCCTGGAGGCATTGCGAGTTGATTGCGCGTTGAGTGGCGGAGTATTTCAACTTCATATTTTCTTTAGTTTTATACCAATTATAAAGGATCAAAACAAACGAAACAATATCATTTATCTAATCATTGCAGTAGGCAGAAGAAATCTAATGTTTAGACATTGTCTTTCCCACTTTTCACCCATATATACTCGTATATAAAACATTGCGTAACGAGTGGCGTAAGTCAACGCCGCGCTTGTCATAATATCAGATCAAAGAACTGTAAATAACTCACTCAGTCCTTCGAGTAGTAATGGAACCCACAACCGTCGCGTTTAGTCAGACACTGTGATGCTGAACCACGACGGACGCAGTAAGTTTCATATTAAGAATATAGTTTTTCTTTACATGTAGGTACTTATATAATATTTATTAAATAGAATATTTTCAATAATACTACATTATTGCCTGCATATATAGAATAAATTATATATTATAGAATAAATAATTACCTGCTATAGAATAAATATTATCACGCACTATGTGAGAGAGCGAAATTCAATCACGAACGTTTAACACTTAAACGACGCATAAATATTGTAATTAAATTTAAATGTCACGTTTCTTCTAAGTAGATGGAATTACTGTGAAAGACAGATCTTTCTTCTCTAAAATAACTTGGTTTGCACGGAAGCGTCTTACGCCCAATATTAATAATCTATCTCCTACGTCAATCTTAGATTGTTTCATACATCTATCCAATCTCTAGATAGGATAGATGTATGGAACAATCGAAGATTGACGTAGGAGATAGATTATTAATATTGGGCGTTAATGGAGTGCCCTTAACTACTTGGATACAGGTGAAGCTAAAAAAAATTGAGGCCGTCGTAGCGCAGTGGGATAAAGTTTCAATATTACAGCGGTTGTTGTGGTGTCGATCCCACTTGCGGGAATGTTTATATTAAAAATATTTTCAATTCCCCATTCTTGTATACAAAGCACGGCGTTGAGCTCTGGCACTCAACACTCAGTGTCTGGAAAATTGAGAGGAAAGTGGTGATAGTGCAGTGTCTTAATACTACATTCTGTTTTCGCTTTTCTTTTTAATACAAGACGAATATTTTAAATTGTAATGGCTTATAGAACCGGTAGTATCGGTGCAATAGTTAGGTATTAATTTCATTACGTAATATTGGGCGGTTAGTTAGCCTAATCATAAACACTTGGATTAAGATTGCAAAACCTAATTTATAAGGCACTAAGACTTTCTAAGTCAGACTTTCACATGTTACATAATGGAAAGCTCGCTTTAAATACATTTTTTTCAGTTTCACGCTGTATCCCGCATATAACAGGGTAAGCAGAGAGAATATATTGTTAAGAAACTCCCTTCCCCACTTTCTACTGAATTTTTGAGGTATTGCCTCTTGAGTGGCGGAATTGAACGCCGCAATTTGCCTTGTTACTAGAACGAAAAAATGAAAATATTCATAAATAATACTTCATTTCCTCGAGCGGGAATCGAACCCACAACCATCGTGTTTACAATCACACGCTTGTGTCACTATAGCACGACGGCCTCAAATTAAATTTATCTTACCAAAATGAATGCCTTATATCATGCAATATAACGAAAATTGGCCGAAAGAGTAGAATAAAGAGACATATCACCAATTAAATAGAAAAAAAATATTTAATGTAATATTTAAATACTCTATATAAGAAATAATTACAAATCCTTATAAAATATCGTGGTAAATTAATCTCTACAGCGTTATAGCTATATTAAATCGACAGGCGTTACAGAGAAAATCTATTCCACTTATTAAGTATAACTTAAAAGCTTATAGGCTCATAATTTCCTGTACGATAAATAACAAAAATATATATAATCTCGACATAATCAAGGAAACTAACCAAGTAGTAACCAAGAGGTGTTCTATATTTTATAACGAGGTGAGGTCCGAACCAGTTCGACACGGCGCGCGCTTTCTCTAAACTTAGTTTAGTATAATATAAGGATGCAAATGTAACAGATATTGGAACTGAAATATTGAGCACTTGAGTCGAAAGTAGTTTGAAAGCGTACAGGAAGAGCTTTTTCAATTTCCTCGTTTAGATAAATCAGTCAGTTGTTAGTTTAGTTAGTATAGGGTTTACTTTTATAAGATTATGAATAAAATACTAAATGAAGTATTGAAGAATTGGTTTTCTTAGTATATATTTTTTTTGTCAGTTTCACGCTATATCTCGCGTGTAGGCAAAGGGAGTCTAGTGTTAGGACACTCCTGATTCTTTCTTATGGAGGCATTGCATGTTGAGTGGCGCAACTCAACACCGCGCTATGCATCGACACCTGAGCGAAGAAATAAAAATATTAAATATTTTGATTTCCTCGAGTGACAATCGAACTGACGACGGCGTATTTAACAGTCACACGCCTGTACCACTGCGCCACGACTGGCCTCAACGTTAATAATATAATTATTAATATAAACATTTTTCAAAATACGAACGAATCGATATAAACGCATGTAAGTACGTCCAGAAACATCTCAGAAACATTCCATCTCCTCGTAGGGACTAATTATTTATATAAAAAGTTTATTTATGAAGCTATTATAATTGATACAACGGAAAGACTAAAAAACACGTCTTCCTTTACGAATTTCAGAAAGGTTATTTTCATGGCAACATTATATACATAAAATTTTATTACCTGTACAAAATAAGAGGGGACCCTGTATTTAACGTAGCTGATGAAAAAAATTGCTATAATATTATGACAACAATTTATTACCACCGCTTAAAGCTGTCACCTTGCGCGTCCAAACATGATTGAATGTCGAATATCGAATATACATTATATTAAATACTAGAGGGCGCGCGCGGCTTCGCCCGCTTATTAGGAGTGAATTTAAAAAAAACCACGAAACACGTGTTCAATAAAATATTTTTAACAGTCTGAATTTAAATTTTTATAAAAATCGGTGGCAATTTAAAGATTTTTCCATATAAACTTTCAACCCCTTATTTGAACCCTTAGGGCGTGAATTCTTAAATACCATGAAACACGTGTTCAATGAAATATTTTTAAGAGTCTGAATTTCAAATTTTATAAAAATCGGTACAGATTAAATTTTTTTTCCATACAAACTTTCAATCTTTATTTAATCCCTTTAAGGTTAAAATTTTTCAAATTCCCTTCTTAGTGGATGTCCAGAATATGAAAATAAACATCTACCCAAATTTCACGTTTCTACCATCAGTGGTTACGGCTCTGCGTGCGTCTTACCTCAGTCAGTCAGCACAAGTCCTTTTATATATATAGATAGATAGATTGTAGGCCGGCGTGGCGCAGGGGCACGAGAGTGTGACTGTAACGCGACGGTTGTGGGTTCGATCCCCACTCGAGGGAATGAATTATTAGTTATTAATATTTACATTTCTCCGCCTCCCAACGTATGTTCCCTGGTTCTCTGGCCTACCCTGCTATGTTAGGGATACAGCGTGAAGCTACCGAAAATAAATAAATAAATAATTATTCATGTGATGTTTTCATATGATTTTTTTTAAATCTTAAAGTTAAACTATAATAATTATAATTTTAATTACTCAAGTAACTCATTTAATATATTCTTTTTGCATTCATTAATTTTATTTTACTCATTTTTTCTCATTTTTTTTCAAAAAATTCTATACGCTCGGGGCATCACAACTCTAGACAGCAACTATCTATATATATAAAAGGACTTGTGCTGACTGACTGAGGTAAGACGCACGCAGAGCCGTAACCGCTAATTGTAGAAACGTGAAATTTACGCAGATGTTTATTTTCATATTCTGGACATCCACTAAGAAGGGAATTTGAAAAATTTTAATCCTAAAGGGATGAAATAGGGGTTAAAAGTTTGTATGGAAAAAAAAAAAAATCTGTACCGATTTTTATTAAATTTGAAATTCAGACTCTTAAAAATATTTCATTGAACACGTGTTTCATGGTTTTTAAGGATTCACCCCCTAAGGGTTCAAATAAGGGGTTGAAAGTTTATATGGAAAAATCTTTAAATTGCCACTGATTTTTATAAAAATTTTAATTCAGACTGTTAAAAATATTTTATTGAACACGTGTTTCGTAGTTTTTTTAGAATTCACTCCAAATAAGCGGGCGAAGCCGCGCATACACTTTATTTAATTTCCTACACTTAAATAAGTATTTACCAAAAAAAAAAGGCACTTTAAATTTAAAAACTATAAACAAAGTAGGTGACCAGGTGACTAGCCGTAGCGTGGACCAAATTCTCTTTACCCAGTGGCCCGCTTTGGTGGTCAACTTTCGCGAATCTCACGTTACGGTTGCAACAACACTATACACCGATACATTGGTATTCACTGTTGTTCGTGTTGCTGCGTAATTTTGACTCTCACTTTTTTTATTATTTGTCAATGAGACCGATTAGTTAGAAATCTCAATTATCGATATTAATATATCAAAATTCGACGGAAAATGGGGGAACAGAGTACTTTAACACTATGTTCCCTCTGAAAGTTACAAAATTTTTAAAAAGTTACTTACCTATAACATTGATGGATTTAATTGATTCTTTACATTTTACACAAATTCCGAGAAAAAAATATATAAAAGTTATAGTCAAAGTACTAATCTATACAAATATTCTCATAAAAAAGCCAATATTTCAAAATAATTATATAAAAACAGCTGTGAAAATTATGTTAATAATATAATTATATTCAACTTAATCAATTACGTATTTAGAAATTATATAAAAGTTCAATATTAACAGTTTGTAACTACTTTTAACGGTGGCTCTGGTCCCCCATGGTCAAATAGAAACAACTAACGCCACGACCGGTCCCAACTGGTGTCATGTACCCCTATAAATAGATCATTTAATATTAAATAAATCAGTTTTACGATGATTGACACACAGCAAGGTAGGCAGAGGTAACCTAGTGTTAAGACACACCGTCCTCCACTTTCCGCCCAGTTCTGGAGGCATTGCGTGTTGAGTGGCGGAACTCAACGCCGCGCTTCGCCTCGATACCAGAGCGAAGAAATGAAAATATAAATTTAAGTAAATATTTCATTTTCACACTTTGTGCCCCTGCGCCACGACTGACCTCAACCACCATGGCCATTTATTTAATCCATTTAATATAAAAAGACTTTTCAATTCGAACAAAAAGTTCCTGAGATTAGCTTGTTCAAAGTTCACCTTTATCCTACCTATAGAATTATAAACATAAAAGGGAAGTATAAACATAGATTGGTACCTACATACATATAACAACAATGTATAGAATTTTAAATTGCTCAACCGTTAGACGTGCAATAATGTGCCAACGATCTTTTATAAAGTGCGATAAATTGATGCAATTGTTACGACGTAATCTGTTTTTACAAATACCTTTTTGCTGGTGAAAGCGAGTTCGATTATTTGAATTATTTGAAATGACGAAACAAGACAAGGCTACGAGACGCGCATTAAATGTTCTAATTTAAAAATAGTACGCAAGGAAAAAAGTAAATTTCTATATTAAATATTCTAATATTTAATGTGAAAAGAACGTTGGATATATCAAACAGTAAACTAACTAAACTTATAATTATTCAGTACATATATTATAATCATTCTTCAGAAAGTTGGGAACCGAAGTGTCTCACCACTAGGTTCCCAGATTCCTTTCGTCTACCCTTGCCATGTGCGATATATAGCGTGAAGCTAAAAAAATACGTTTAAAATCTTATTATTTAAATTAAAATTAGTCAAAGATTACGATTTCAGAGGCCAGTCGTGGTGCAGGGGCACTAGGTGTGACTGTATAATAAAAGAAAGAAAGATTGAAATGAAATATTTATTTACATTTATATTTTAATTTCTTCGCTTTGGTGCCGAGGCGTTGAGTTCCGCCACTCAACACGCAATGCCTCCAGAATTTGGCGGAAATTAGGGAACGGAACGTCTAAATCTACGAACACTAGGTTCCCTCTGCCTACCCTGCTGTGAGCGGGATACAGCGTGAAGCTGATTACGATTCCATTATATATAGGTATTTCTGGGTATTTCACAATAAACCAATGCTATTGTATCGTGACTCATACGTGAAAGTGACGTACTGGAGACAATGGGACGTAGGCTTATGTGTGCCTCTATTCAGTTGATCATTATTGTACGTTAATAATGCTTATATTTAGATCATCTGTGATATACTACCAATGTCTGTCGTGGAGAGGTGAAAGTTAAGTATTTAATCATGTTACATAGTGGATTAAGATATAGGTTCAAACTATATTTATTTTTTTTTCTACAATTTTAAAGTGTTATTTCACACTTAGGAAAGAAAAATACTTTTTTATCATCAATATATATTATCATCTATTTATCATCAATCAATATATATTATATAGAATTATGTATTAGTATATTATATTACCTTATATATTGTACTATAATATAAATATTTGTGTATTAAGTTTATGTATTAGGATAAAATATTATTTACGTATGAATGTTTATTTACACCACCCACTATATATTTTTAATTTTATATCTCCTAACATCAAGGTTGTCTGGAAGAAATCGCTAATTAGCGATAAGACCGCCTTTTGTGCTTCACACAATGTTATATGTATTTATTAGATGTAAGTTGTAACTTTGTTTACTATCAATTTGTGGTGTACAATAAAGTATATATAAAAATAAATAAATAAAAATACTTTTTAAACATATAAAGTACTGTTGAGACAGTCCGTTTCTCACTTCCCACCCAAAAGTTAAGACATCACAGTGAGGAACTACAAATATTTTTTTTTCAGCTTCACGCTGTATCCCGCATACGGCAGGGTAAGCAGAGGGAACCTAGTGTTAAGACACTCCGTTTTACAGTCACAACCACGACTGGCCTAGAAATAATTCATTTCTTCAAATAGGAATTGAACCCACAACCGTCGCATTTACAATCAGATTACGCACTGACCGACGCTGATTTGCCGAACAAGATAATAAGAAATGTAAGGATATTAAAAGCTCATTTCTTTTCGTAAAAAAAATCTACCCTAATTCTGAAAGGTAAATAGAGCAACATCTTTTCATCACAATTATACATCTAGCTATATACATACCTATAGGTACTCTGTAAGTAGAAAGTAAAATCTTAAAGAGACCCACAAAATGTAAATAGGTCGCACGGAAATATTCTAATTACCCGACAGTCAGGGTTGCCAATTCGCCAAAATGAGAAATAATTAAAATTAAAAAATTAAATTAAATTAGCTTCACGCTGTATCCCGCACACAGCAGGGTAGGCAGAGGGAACCTAGTGTTAAGACACTCCGTTCCCCACTTTCTGCCGAATTCTGGAGGCATTGCGTGTTAAGTGGCAGAACTCAACGCCGCGCTTAACCTCGACACCAGAGCGAAGAAATAGAAATATAAATTTAAGTAAATATTTCATCTCCTCGAGTGGGGATCGAACCCTCAACCGGTCGGTTTTGCAGTCACACCTCGTGCCGCTGCGCCACGACCGGCCTCAATAGTTAAAATAATTATATTGTGTTATCAATGTACTCATTAAAGTTTACAAGGAAAGTTATTTATTAATAACTGTTTAATTAGTATCGTTAGTGTATATACCATAATTAGTTACTTTGGTAATTTTAAAAAAAATATACAGTCGTAAGACCAGTCGTAGCGCAGGGGTATAAGCATGTGACTGTAAACTCGACAGGTTGTGGGGTCGATTCCCATTCGGGGAAATTAATTATTTAATATTTTAATTTCTTCGTTCTGGTTAAGTTTCGCCAGTCAACACGCAATACCAGTCTTAAAACACTCCTTCCCCATTTTTCACCGATTTGCGGTGAAAAATGGGGAAGGAGTGTTTTAAGACTGGGTTCCCTCTGCCTACCCTGCTGTGTGCGGGATGCGTGAAGCTAAAAAAAAAAGACAACTAAAATCTAAAAAAGCAATCGCCATTTCAGATTGATATACTGACTAAAAGATTATAATATAGTTTATTGATGTTTTAGATAAGCACGATTGTTATATAACGTAACAAAAATATCCATTAAGCTATGACCTTAATATAGTAGACGAGTTGTCATTCACCATTATGTAACTTTTGTGTAGAAACAAACCGATTACAAGATTAAATTATTTATATCTCCTAGACTTTCCATCACTCTATTGAGGTCGATATAAAGATATACAAAGCTACTCTTTTTTAGATTTATAACACATATTTAAATGCTACAAACATATAGATGTCGTCGTGGCGCAGAGTAATCGCAACATTTGTGGGTTCGATACCCACTATGTGTAACGAAATAAATAATATTTTCATGAATGTCGCTTTAGTACAGAGGCAAAACGCGGCGCTGATTCCATCATTTCACACGCAATGCCTCAAGAATTTAGCGAAAAGTGGAGAAGAAAAATGTTGATAAGGAACCGAGTGTCTTCACACTAGGTTCCCAGATTCCCTACTTTGTTATGTGCAGGATAAATCTTGAAGCTTTTATATTACAAATATTGAATATTGCTACAGGCAACCCTAATTACAAGTTGGCGAGAACGAAACGTTTCCTGCTTAAAACGTGGCGGCCATGTTTATTATTACACCCTTAAGATTTTAATGAAGCTGTTTCAGATGAAAGCAAATTTATTAGATTTAGTCTAATAGATCTAGGTTATGAATTAATAATTATATTAAAAATGTATTTTTATTGATTAAATATCAATGTGTTAATACGAGAGAAACCAAGTGGTAGGTACACAAAATATAATAAATTTAAAGACTATTTTTTATAATTTACAATATTAAAATATTCTCAATGGCAAAGTCAATTCATAAAACATTAAAGATGAACCAAAAATGCAAATTTATAGCTTATAAATTTTTTTGCTATTTACTGACAGTTTGACCAAGATCTGTATGTGAAAAAAATGTGAGTTTAATTCCTTTTAAGTTTTATTTTTTTTGGAAACATTTTTGTTATTCCAGTTTTAAGTTACGTTATCTAAGTTGTACCTATTCTTCATCTATATGGCTTGATGTGTATTAAAATTTGTGAAAATAAAAAAGGTACAGTTCAATTGTTGTTTTTTTTTTCAATTTCACGCTGTATCCCGCGCACAGCAGGGTAGGCAGAGGGAACCTAGTGTTAAGACACTCCGTTTAGTGGCGGAACTGAACGCCGCGCTTTCCCCTCGACACCAGAACGAAGAAATGAAAATATAAATGTAAATAAATATTTCATATCCTCGAGTGGGGATCGAACCCACAACCAGTCGATTTACAGGCACACTTTGTCTACCTACGCCACGACTGGCCGGCCTCCTTTGTTTAGGGGAGCGAAGCCGCGCTCTAGCATCTAGTAGAAAATAAAGCGTAGACAAAAACTAGTACATAATTACACAACAATCTATTTAGCACTAAAAATGATCACTAACTCTAGATGCTGTTACGCGAACTATAAACATTTTTCTTTTCCAGTTATATAAATATTATGAAAGTATTATAAGTTGTATTGAAAAGTGATGAAACTTGTGGTATTATTGCAATTGTAGAAATGTCTATTATAGAGGCAACTATTTCCTTGAGAGAACAATGGGGAATTTATAATTGAGAGGCTCCGATAGCGCCTTTTAATTGTAGTAGTTTTCTTTTGTGCTCAGTCTAACTAGCTGTTCTATGTTCCTAACGATAATAGCTCAGATTTTTTGTTGTTGTTTGAAACGAAATCATTGAAACTTATGATGTATAATGTGATTTTAGTATAATCTTTATATTATTTCTCAAATTATTAATTTTTGTATTAAATTAATGATTGTATGATGATTTATATTTTAAAAGAAAAAAATTCTCACATAAAATACAGCTTGAGTATTATGAAAAAAAAAATTATAGCAGTATTCACGATATGAAAAAAAAAAGATATAAATTCAAGTACAAAATTTTGAAAATATACCTACTAAATAAGTAAAACATGAATGACATCAACATGACCAAAATATTAAACGTTGGTAAAACACGGAACGGTAGAAAAAAGTAAATCACTTTAAATCACCAAGCATAATGGTTTGATTCACAAAAAAAAAATTCTCAAAACTTCCTTTCATGAATAAATGCATTCATATGTATAGTTTGTGGCGGCGGTCGTAGAAGCAAGTATGTAATGTATTTGTATAGTTAAAGGTTTCAAAGACGACGTTGAGCTCTTATATCCCTTAAATTTTGTTTAAAAAAATCGACTTTGAATTTAAAGTCTTGTATAGGTATGTAGTGCATTACATTTTATTAACTTAGTATAAATTAAGTCACATAACTAAACTAGCGGCTCGCCCACGGCTTCGCCCGCTTAAAATACATGATTATTGATTTAATAAGCAGAATTGATTGACAACTATAATGACTTCTAATATGATTTTTTTACGACATCATCGTCAAAGAATTTTTGATTGTTTTAAATAAAAAAATGCGACCATTGTTGATATTTGATATTTATAAAATATACATAAAGCTAATTATTTATTACACGGATATATTTTTATAACTTTATGTTCTTTTTACCTATATAATATACTCTGTTAAATATGTTGATGTCAGTGAATAATTTAATTTACTCATTCAGAAACAGCCTTAAATGTTAAATTATTGCTTTGAAGGATTCATAACATTCTTTGTAAAATAACTGTAATAATTGCATATTAACTCCTGTACAGTTTTTAAATTAGTTACATATGAACGAACCAACCAAAAAATCTTTATATTTTCTTGATATTTCTTTCAAGATCGTTCTTTATCTCTGTGTTGAATTAATTACGACTTCTTTCAAATGACGATAACTTTTTCTTAATGAACCGATTTTGATGAACTAAATTTTAGTAGTTAAGTTGAGTTAAAACAAAGCAATTGGTGAAATTTTCAAGTAAATCGGTTCAGTACTTTCAGAGAAATATGTGGACAAAAATATGTCGACAGACAGACAGACAGACAAGAAATTCAAAAAAAAACTTTTTACTTTCTATTATTCTTTTTAAGTGTCCCTCTATCCATTTCAGTCAAAATTACTAAATGTTCAGACAAAATATTTTTACTGTCTTCACGCTGTATCGCACACACAGCAGGGTAGGCAGAGAGAATTCTGGAGATACAGCGTGTTGAGCGGCGAAACTCAACGCCGCGCTTTTACAAAATATGCATATGGAAATTTTATTTTTTTTATAAAAAAAAAAAAAAAAAAAATTTCCACCGCCGCGCTTTTACTAAATATGCATATGGAAATGAAAATATTAAATATGCTTTATTACATTTATATTTTCATTTCTTTGCTCTGGTGTGCAAAGCGCGGTGCTAAGTTCCGCCACTCAACACGCAATACCTCCACTCGGCGAAAAGTGGGGAACGGAGTCTTAACACTAGGTTCCCTTTGCCTACCGTGCTGAACAGCGTGAGCTTATAAAAGAACAAAAAAAAATTATAACATAATAAGAAGAAAACAATGGTAACAGTATCATTATAAGTTATTATAAGTAAATACGTTATCTAACGGAGCATGTAACGCGGAAACCTTTGCGGTTTGCCGGCTTTGTTGCGCACATGTGTGTGTATATATGTATGTATACACGTACATACATACATACATACATACCTACATATATATGTATGAGTGCGTTATATAAAGCGTTTGACCGTACATTGCTTGTTGTTTATTCTATTATAGACACTTTGTTTAATATTATATAAATAGTGACATATTTTTATTTATGATAAAAAATAATAATAATAATTGTTGTTGCTTTTTGTTTTGTTTGTTTTATGAATTAATGGCCAGTCGTGGCGCAGCGCCGCAAGTGTGTGACTGTAAAAGCGACACGTGGGTTTGATTCTCACTAGAGGAAATCAAATATTTTTTTTTTTTTCATTTTCTGGCTCCGGAATCTTATGAACGCTTCCAAAATTCGGTGAAAAGCACAAAACGGACATATCTTAATGTGGACGGAGTGTCTTATTATTAGAATTCCAGGTTCCCTCTGCCTACACTGCTACGAGCTGCACTGCTCGTATGTACGGGAAACAGTCTTGTATCTGTTTTAACGGGATTGATTTAATTCAATTATATTTTGTTTTAGAAAACTCAGCCAGTTTCCAAGAGGCGCGGGTTCGCATCTATCTGCATATAATTTTGTACACGTTTTCTAAAAAAAGACGAGTTTTTTAGACGAGTTCCGACACTCAACACGCAATGAATCCAGAATTTGGTGGAAAATGTCTTAACATTAGATTTTCTTCGCCTACCCTGCTGTATGCAGGATACAGCGTGAAGCTGTAGATGCTATTTTTTTCTTTAATTACCTATTCGAACAGTGTGGATACGCCACCTTAAATTATCTCTAAACAAAAACGGATAGTGAACAATGGTTTATTTTTAGTAGATTTAGAAGATATTACATATATATATATATATATATATATATATATATATATATATATATATATATATATATATATATATATATATATATATATATATATATATATATATATATAATAAAATAAAAATACCAAAATTTAGTTTAAAACATATATATTATACTATATGCCTATTATTAAATATAAATTAAATAAAATCAGCTTCACGCTGTATCCTGCACACAGCAGTGTACGTAGAGGGAACCTAGTGTTAAAACACTCCGTCTTTCATTTTCCGACAAAATGAGTGTTAAATATGCATAAATTATAATTTTATATTACTTGTACATAATATTTTTATTTAATTTCCGTATTAGTTATCATAGATCATTAAATATGTATTGTATATAATTTATAACATATAGGTTTTTAATGGTCAACTAATACGGAAACGAAATTTAAAAAAAATACTATACACAATTTTTTTTTAATATATAAAAAAAATATTTTGAATAACAAGCAAGCGTGAGTTGAAAAAAAAAAATAGATCGTGAGATAGATAAAAATTGCAAATATAAATCAAATGCTCCGTTTTTTTTTTTTAATTTTGCAAAACTTCCTCATACAGACTAAGAATGACAGATTGATTAAAACGCAAACTATTGTATTATAATAACTTATACTGTTTATTTAAACAATAAAATGATTATGACATAACACAATTATGGCGCAATTGTTACGTCTATCACTGATAAAAGAACTCGATGAGAATAGATTCAAATTTCGTAAGGTAGTATACCTTCTTACAGTTCTTATATGCAAAGACGAATATATCATATCAATTTCAAGTAGAATTAAGCATTAAATTACTTCTAAGCGTGCTTCGGAAATATTGGTCAATATTTAGTTAGAAAACGTATAAATATTTGGGCGTAGAGGGATTTGAACTTGCGCCTCTTGAAAAGTGTCCAAGAGGCGCGGGTTCAAATTTTTATACGTTTCCTAAATAAGTATATTTCCTTCCTTAGTGTGGAATAATACTTTAAAAATGTCAAATATAACTATAATTCATAATGCCATCTCGATCGTTCATAAATGTTATAAGACTAAATAGAATTACGTTCATTAATAAAATATCCTTACAGTAAGTTCACTAATTTAATTAAAAAAAAAATAACTTTCACGCCGTACCCCGCACACAGCAGGGTAGGCAGATGGAAGCTAGTGTTAAAACACTCCGTTCCCCACTTTCTAACATTTTTTTCGAGCGGAATTCAACGCCGGGCTATCGCCTTGGTGCCAGAGCAAAACATGAAAAAAACAATAATTGAAATCGAACCTACAACCGTCGCGTTACAGTCACACCCTTGTGCCCCGTAATTTCAATATACTTAAAGACAAATTGATTAAATCAGCAGAAAGGGCGTGTCACTATAAACCTTCTAGGTTGTAGGTCTAGGTTATTGTATAAATAATCTAATGTCAATTGTTTAATTAATTGCACTGTTGTAACTCATAATACAAATAGAATGGGATTTACTGAGATATCTACTAGAAGTAATATCAACAGTGAATAGTGTTGGATATTATTAAAAAAAATAAATCAGCTTCACGCTGTATCCCGCACACAGCAGGGTAGACAAAGGGAACCTAGTGTTAAGTCAATGCGTTGTCCAGTTTCGGCCGAATTCTGAAGGCGTTGAGTAGTGGAATTCAACGCTGAGCTTTGCCTCGACACCAGAGCGAAGAAATGGAAATATAAATTTAAATAAATATTCCATCTCTTCGAGTGGGGATCGAACCCACAACCAGTCGATTTTACAGTCACATTTTGTGCCACTGCGCCACGACTGGAAATGAACACCCGTTCATTTACCCGCTGCGGTAAAAAGAGAAAGTGCGGCGTTAAATTCCGTCATTTAATATGCAATATCTCAAAAGTAGGGTGACGTGGTGTGTCATAGCACTAGGTGTTCTCTGCTTAACCTGCTATAATTATTTGGAATACAACGTGAAGCTAAATAAAAGGTTAAATTTGAAAAAATAAAATGTTTTTCTGCATACACTCTTTAACCATATTAACTCACACTTTTCCGTCTCCATAATTTTTACACAAAAGAAATCAAAAGTGAAAAGTGAAGTACCTAGTAAATATAGCCTATAAACAAGGGGTTCCCAACTTTTTCTTGATCAAGGACCACTTTTATATCATTCTAGGTAGCAGGGACCACTATGCATGTAGGTATAATAAAAAATACCTGTGACACCATCCCTAGTCACAAAATTAAAATCGTTCGCGGACCATATTTAGACTTCTACGGATCACTGGTTGGGAACCAGTGCTCTAACCTGAGACAATTTTCTCGTATTATTGCTATGTATATACTTAACATAAATCCAGTTGTATGTAAATAATCATCAATCATGAATAATAATCACAATTAGAAATAATTTATTCAATTACTTTCAAGTGCGTACATATAATATATAGGTATATAGGGCGGTCGATCTGAATCGATTCGTCACGCTTTTGTTTTTATTTAAATATCGATACATTATTATTCATCTGTGGACTGTAATTAATTTAATATTCGGAATAGCTTCCGTGTCGAGATAATATTTTTTTTTTTTTAACATTTAGTTAATGTTTTTGTTGTATGTAATATATATTTTTTAGAGTAATACATGCCAGTATCGTCTTTAAGTCTTAAAATAGAATATGGCATAAGAAGAGAAATAAACGGGTCTCGACACGGAGAGACATAAAGACAGACGGACAAAAAAACCTAAAGGGATTCTGTTTTTTTTTTGAGATAAATAAAAAAAAATATCAGCTTCACACTTTCCGCCGAATTCTGGAGGTATTGTGTGGCGGAACTCCGCGTTTTGATTTTCTTTTAAAGTAAGGAACCTAATAAGAAAGTCGACTAAGAATGCGTTCAAATTTAGGTAACTCGTTTTTGTTATAGCAATATACGGGAGACGAGTTAAAAAATACGTTTCAAACTAAGATATAATATAATTAAACACATTTATCAAAAGAAATGAAAATATTAAATATTTCATTTCCTCGAGTAGGAATCGCCACTAGCTGACCTCTATCTGGATCGGTCTAGAATACATATATTCCAATAATAATCTCAAGATATTTCAAAAATATGTAGATAATTATAAACTAAACGCTGGTCCGCTGTCAATGGCACTATACACACAAATCACGTGTATATAGTCACGTGCAGTGCACAAAACAATGAGACTTTGGTCATTTTGATGATTGTAGTGTTTATCTTTCAATCTTAATTTTGTAAATTTTATTATCTTTTTATTTTAAAATGTCTTATAATTTAAATTAAGAACATTTTTAATACATTCACTTATCATTACTTTATACTTTTAAATAATGCTATATATATACATAATTATTTTTCATACAGACACTGACTAAAAATAAGAACATTTAAGTACGAAGAAATATATAGACACATATTACATTTGAAGTAAAGTAAATTTGCATCAAAAACTACGTATTAGTTTCGTTTAATTTTCTCTGTCCATCTAGCATATTCATATAATCCAGCTAACAGGTATTTCTCTTAAATAGGCGGAAGGAGAAGAAGAACGGAGTGGTCTCAAGACTATATTCTCTTGTGATTCGCAAAAATAGATAAGAGAGTGGAATAATATAGACGCTTAAGAGCATAGACGTAGGAACAGGAGGGACTGGTTTTCCGTGCTACCCCAGAAATTTTACCACCACTAAATTAACCCTAAAAAAATTGAAAAAAACCTTTATACGAACAGATCTGCCAAGGGTGCCTGCTTCTAAGCCAAGATTCAGTTCCTCCCTGGTAAATATCTCCAGATAAAGAGACAAATATAGAAGAATATCTTAAAAGTAACACATAGACGTGAACTTCACGAATACTGTGACTACATTTATTCGCAACTTACGTTACACTTAATGAAGCGAAGGAATCGATTATGTTCGTCCAATCAGCCACGCACGCACATCGTACTGCGGTAACGGGTTATATTACTCCTAATTGGATCTATAAAGGAATAAGGACTTGGAAAAAAATATATAAAATTGCGTTTTATATGCATTATCACTTCAGCCAAAGAAATATTGAATTAATTCTATAAAGTATGACTCACAAATTAATTCACAAAAGATCACTAACGTATACCTAATTCAAGAGACGCAAGTACAATTGGATGATGGTTTCAAAAATTGTATACAGCAACAACTTCTCACATGAGAACAATGTAATATATGTATATAGAATAACCATTTAATCTAAATTAAAAATCTAATTAAATCAATTTTACGCTGTATCCCGCACACAGCAGCAGGCAGAGGGAACCCAGTGTTAAGACACTCCGTCCCCCACTTTCTGCCGAATACTGGAGGTATTGCGTGTTGAGTGGCGGAACTCAACGCCGCGTTCGGTCTCCCAGAGCGGGAAAATAAACCGGAGAACATTTATGTATCCCCCCTATTTGGTATAAAATGCACTATACAAGAGCTTAGGTATTTAATAATGGAGAACCTAGTTTTAAGACACTCTGTTCACCACTTTTTATCGCCAAATTTTCGTAGATTGTTAGTTGGTTTTCATATGAAATAATCAAAATTGGTAGGTTAAATTCTCTCTCTCTCTCTTATTATTCTTCAACAAAACAATTTAACAACAGTATAAAAAAATATACTAAACCATTTACATTTTTCTAAGCACTTGCAAATTTTACATGACATGTACTGTCACCAATGTATCTCTATCAATAGAAACTGAAATGATGTTTTCGTAAGCATTCTGCTTGCCAAATTATAGTTGAGTTGAAACTATCCAAACATACCAACTCATTTGATTCTTATGTTTGGCAAATGTTCTAGAAGTCAAATTCCGAACAATATATTGCCGTTTTGAGTGTGAATACTAAAAAGTTCAATTTAGTATTCCAAAATTTCATTGTAGATACTGTGAGCCGTGGGAGTGTCTATAGATGGTTTTAGTAAGGCTTTAGGATCCAGGGGTTAAGTACCTAAATCAGAAGGTATTAACACAGAATTTAAATAATATTCACACTTTTTGTCAGTAAAAATTCTGAGGCACCAGAATTTTGGAGTTGGCACGGACCCTTCCATACCTTGGAATTGGACCACCATTGGACCCTGTATAATGTGGACGTCACGAATGGTTGTGAGTTAAATTAATGTTATCCTAGTCTGGTCTAGTTAGACAGCTTGCTAATATTATAATATTGAAATAAACCGGAAATGTGCAATATTTCGATATAACATATTTTAGAAGTAGAATATTTAAGTATCTCAATTGATTTTCTTATAACATATACAGAAAACAATTTAGATTCATTAATTTATTTAGATTTAGATTCTGGAAAGAGCGTATCTTATGACAAGTCAATATTATAATTTTCAACAACATTCATAAAGTATTCAAAAACAAAAAAAAAACAATATTTTTCGTTAACTTTAACCGGATTTACTTCGAGAATAAAGATCACCATTAAAACGTACTTAACAAATTTCGACTACAAACCCATCAAGAAGTGCGAATCGTTTTACTAAACAGGTTTTAAGAACAATTAATTATACAATATAAATATACATAGTATTTAAATTATACAGTGATGTAGATTTATATTATGTAATAGTAGACGTAACTTGGCATATTAAATGTAATGACGTCGGCTAAAAAGTGGTCACGTACTAAAAAGCTGTTGAGGATCTCTTTACCTAGTTTCTTTAGAACGTTTAAGGTTTAGTTTTATGTTTTTTTTTTAAATATTTTTCTCATAATATTTTTTTTGTTTCACGCTGTATTCCGCATATAGCAGGTTAGGCAAAGGGTACCTAGGAAGCTAGTGTAAAGACACTCCGTTCCCATTAGGACACTTCCGTTTTCCAGTTTCCGTCAAATTCTGGAGGCATTACGCGCTGAGTGGCGAAAAAAAAAACAATTTTTTGAATGGGAATCGAATGCACAACCTGCGCAGCAATCAGACGCTGTTCTAACACACCACGACCTCTCTTCTTCTTCTTTCAACCGATCTTCTTGTCACTCGGCTACTATTAATCAGTATTACATATTAGAGGCCAGTAGTGGCGCAGCTGCACGAAATGTGACTGTAAAACCGACTGGTTGTGGGTTCGATCCCCACTCGAGGAGATGAAATATTTACTTAATTTTTATTTCCATTTCTCCGCTCTGGGGTCGAGGTTAAGCACGGCGTTGAGTTCTGCCACTCAACACGCAATGCGTCCAAAATTCGGCAGAAAGTGGAGAACGGAGTATCTTAACATTAGGTTCCCTCTGTCTACCCTGCTGTGTGCGGGATACAGCGTGAAGCTGATTTTTTTATTATTAAATATTAAAATGCATTACAATTTATATATGCACAACAGGTTTATACTGCAATAGGTTGTTTGTCTTACATCATATGGCTGTGCAGCGAGGACAGTATCTAGAGATTGTCATCATGTTTAAGGGAGAGATTGATGAACATGATAATTGGGAACTTTTTTGTTTAATTTTTTTTAGAATCTTTCAGATTTTGTGGCATAAGCGGAGAGATCGTTTTCTGTATTCTTTTCATTAAAAGATATTGTGTTATAGGTGAGTTATAGGTGGTCTAAATAAAAAACGATTAAATACTATTTTGTTAATTATATATGATAAGCATTCCTCAAAGTGAGATTTTAACTCAAGCCTAGAATTGTTCAACCCGTCACTTCCTAAATTATAGATAGGCAAATAAATACTAAAGGCTCTATAGTGAGTTGTGTTGTGGCGGTTGTAGGTTCGATTCCGACACGAGGGAATGAAATATTTGATAATTTCATTTTATCGCTTTACCAAAGAAAAATATAACGTTGAGTTCCGCCACTCAGCACGCAATGCCTCCAGATTTTCAGTGGAAAGCGGGGAACGAATGAGTCTTAATAGGAACAAAATGTATTAAAATTGGGTTTTCAGGTCCCCTCTGCTTACCCGGCTACGTGCAGAATACAGCGTGAAGTTTAAAAAAGAAACGAAAAACATATTATATATTATTTAAAGAATATTTATCTAGATAAATATTATTTAAATAGCAATCCAATTGAATACTTATCAAAAAAATGATAAAGTCAGTCAACTTTTCGAATCGAAGATAAATAGTGGTCGAGCAGGAAACGCTTTAAGCTGAATCATCGATACATATAAGGTGTTAAATCGTTAACTTTACTTAACAATCAAGTCTATTGAAGGTACGATATTTATTCCTTTTTTGGTTCTTCCCCATATAACTTACAAGCGACGGGCAATTTTTCTTCAATTATCAATTTCTGATAACAGATAAGAAATCATTACTTTTTTTAAAAAAAAAAAAAAAGGACAATCGACTACACGAAACCGTTCGGGTCACCTTATGATAACCACCGCCACCACGACCACCGTGTAGCACCATACACAGTACTAAAACTACAAGTACCTACTTACTATATTTTCTACATAACTGTCCAGCTAAATCAGATTAGAATCCAAAAATGATTTAACAAAACTAAACTTGAAAACTTTTTTTTTATCAGCTTCACGCTGTATCCCGCACACAGCAGGGTAGGCAGAGGGAACCCAGTGTTAAGACAATCCTTTCCCCACTTTCTGCCGAATTCTGGAGGCATTGCGTGTTGAGTAGCAGAACTTAACGCCGCGCTTTGCCTCGACAGCAGAGCGAAGAAATGGAAATATAAATGTAAGTAAATATTTCATCTCCTCGAGTGGGGATCGAACCCACAACCAGTCGGTTTTACAGTTACACTTTGTGCCCCTGCGCCACGACTGGCCTTTTGCTTGCTTAATGCATTTCCCTATTATTCATATACAGACAGACATCAGAGACAGACATCAGACATCGCAAGGACACGATAAACAATATAATTTTCAAACCACGTGCCTACCTCCTATAAGATGGAACACGGAAGGAAGTATAACACCAGAGGAAGCGTTTAGGCAATTGCCTTATTGTAATCAATATAAAGAGGAAGTAGCGAGGACTGTGAGGCAAACAGTTTTGAAAACTATTTAAGTATATATTAATTGATGTTAACTTTTATTTTAAATTTTAAATCAATCATTTGTGAATAGCATTGTAAAAAAAATATATATAAAAAAATACAATAAATTCATAGTCGTTTAGTAAATATGTACTTTTATTCGTGTTATGAGGCTGTCATTACGCAGTGGGACGTCTAACTGTAAACGTGACGTTATAGCTTCGATTTCGAGCCCACTCGACAAAATGGATTATGTTCTTTTCTTTGGTCTGGTGTGACAAAGCGCGGTGTTAAATTCCGCCTATTAACATACAACCAGCAGCACCTCGAAAATTGCTCGGAAAGTAGGTAACGGAGTGTCTTAACAGGTTAACACTAGGTTGCCTTCGCCTACCTTGCTATATATAATCACAAATTCGTTTACGTACGTCATCAATACTATAACAAATACCGTCCAGGGAACGGTGTGGCTGAAGCGCGACGGTTATGGGTTCACTCCCTACTCGAAGTAATGAATTTCATTTTCTTCACTCTGGCCGCAAGGTAAAAGCCCGGCATTGACTTCCGCCTCTCAACACGCATTGCACGCACGCACGAACGTCGTGTCTTAATACTATATTCTCTATGCCTACCCTGCTGTGTGCGGGATACAGCGTGAAGCTGATTTTTTTTATTACCATTAAAAAACAATAAAATACAACTACGTAAGTATATCTATCAATTAACCATACCCGTTCTTTGATTACTTCCATTTGACGTAATCAGATCGAACAAGAAATAATCAATATTGAGACACCGAGTCACGTGATTCATCTTTCCGACAGTTCAAGGTTCTAAAAATTATTGCCAAGAAACTGACCAAGATCATTGAATCTGAACACCTGAACTGTCAACGACCCCGGCCATTATATTGTTAGAAATAAAATAATTAGATTTATATGCAGTCAGTATAAAACAACCATTTCTATATTTATTGTGTTTTCCTTGATAATTAAAAAGTGAAATCGTTGAGAAATATAGTGTTATCTATATTCTGCATTTAAATGTATTTGTTAAATTTGCTTTTAACTTATATTTAACAGATACTTTCAGAAGTCACACCACCAGTGAGAAAGAAAATAAAGAAAAAGTTTATATATTAAAAAACTGATCGAATTGTAATAGCTTCATTTCTTTGCTAACTTTTTATCGATAATACCGTTATAAGAGTGACATTCTTTAATAATGTTAGAAATAGACATTTAGTTTAATATTATATCTAGATTTGGATAAAAATCAAATTAAAGCCAGTCGTGGTGCGAGAGCACAAACGTACGACTCTTAACGCGGCCGGTTGAGAGTTCGATTACCACTCCAGAACACAAAATATTTAATATTTCCATTTCCTCGATCTGGTTAAGAGGCACAGCGCGCCGTTGAGTTCCGCCACTCAACACGCAATGCCTCTAAAGCTCGGCGTAAAGTGCGGAGCGGGGATCTTAATAGAGATGGAGTTACTTAACACTAGGTTCCCTGTACGGTAGGCAGCTACCGTGATATATATACGGTACAGTGTGAAGCTAAAATGTTAAAAGGTATGAGTAATACAATAAAAAAAAAAATCACTGACCAATTCTTTAATCGAATAAAATATTTAAAAAAAATAATAATACAACAATAAGGTGAAAAGAGCACAAAATTTAAAATTAACATATAATCATATGTACATTATAAACAAGAGCAAACGTGCTGTTGAACTAATTTAAAATTATAATCAAAATACCTTCCGATGTTTCATCATTCATTCTTTGTTGTTTTGCGAAGAAAATGATTGTTTCAAAAACATATTTCATATAATTAATTAATTTATTTCAATATCAAGTATTATATTCATATAAAGTAATAAATTTATATAAGAAAAGGCACGATTAAAATTGCTGCGCAAATTCGTCACAGCACTTGGTGTGCACGCTGAGGTTGTTGCCTTCATATAATAAACGAAAAATATATAAAACTACAACTTTGTGAAAAGCCATGTGTTAATAAAAAACAAAAAGATGCTGGAAGATTTTTATAATACATTATCTTTTTTATATACCTATATAATTAATATAAACAACCTTCGGGAATCTTTAGGTAACCATCGACCGGGATTTACAATGACTAAGATTTTATTCATAGAAAATTATATTTCGAAAATAAAAAAAAAACCAAATAAGTAAGTATTTTGATTATCGTAGTATCAAAATAAATATAAAAATGACAAAAATAGAGCAAATATTACTTCCCTGTCGTCAAGGGACTTAATTGTACTTAAAAGTAATCACTAACTGTTGAATATTCATCGATTAAATATGGAGCGCTATGCCTCTTTTAATATAATAGAGTTTCGTTGCTCTACTTAATTAAAAATTTGTAATAATATATTTTTTTCAAATTCAGGTCCCATCTTAACCAAGTTTTCATAGTAAATAAATAATACAAGGCATATGCGTGAAGCTAAAGATAGAAAATAAAATAATACAGTCTACTTTCATCAAAACATTAAAATAAACAGTCAATCGGTCAGTCGTGGCGCAGTGCCACAAAGTGTGACTGTAAACCGACTTATGGGTTCGATCCCCACTCGAGTATCGAGGCAAAGCGCGGCGTTGAGTTCTGCCACTCAACACGCAACGCCTCCAAAAGTTCGACAGAAAGCAGGGAACGGAGTGTCTTAACACTAGGTTCCCTCTGCCAACCCTGCTGTGTGCGAGATACAACGTGAAGCTATTTAAAATAAACGCTTAATATAAATGTAATACTAAGCAAGAAACTAAATCTATCAAAAAAGTGAGATCACTATGTAAAATTTCATATACTATATGAAATTATATCTACTATAAATTATGAAAAACAATATCACAAGGATTGTGTTTCAGCTCTAAACAAGATTTATAGTTTCCATGCAAAATAATCGCTCAATCAGACGGCAATTTACCTTCAATTTTCTATAACTTATGGAGATAATCTACATCATTATTTCACAGATAATACCTATATATTGCTACACTGTCCATGACTAATCAAACAACAGAGTACTTTACTATTAAAAAGTTTTATATTTCTTTTCAGCTTCACGCTGTATTCTGCATATAGCAGAGTAGGCAGAAGAAACCTAACCTAATGTTAAGACACTCTGTTCCCTATATGCCGTCGAATTTACGGGACATTACGCGCTGAGTTGCGGAACTCCTTATTACCTTATTATCAGAGCAATAAAATAAAAATATTGATAAATACATTTCCACGAGTGGGAATCGAATCCACTACCGTCACGTTTACAGTCACACGCTTGTGTCGCTGCGCCTCGACGGCCCCTAATTTTCTATATAAAAACAAACACATTACAAATTATCTTAATATGAATCGACAACCCGAAAATCATCTTACTAATAATAATCACTAGCTCTAAAAATACGATGTAAAATACATTACAGTTCAAAATTTAAGTACGTACGTGTCAAAATTTAAGTAGGTAAAATTTAAAAAAAAAAAAGGAATATCTATATAAAATTAACCGTTACACCACCATTATTTCGGTGTCACGCTTTACCGATGACCCGAAACGGAGCGACGAATGAAATTTAAAAATAAAGTAAGAGCTATGTTGAAAGCTGGAATAACATTAGATCACTTGAGCGTTTAAATACATGAACAAAAACGTTGAAGTACGTTAAGCATAAATATGAAGATTTTTTTTTGTTTGACACTGTATCCCGCACATAGAAAGGTGCCCTGAGAGGTAACCTGGGAACCTAATGTTAAGATGTTTCATCCTCATTAAGACACTTGCGTTCTCCGCTTTAGAGAGTACTGAAACTCAACGTGGCGCATTACCTCGCTACCTAAAGCGAAGTGATGAAAATATTCAATTTTTCACTTCCTCGAGTGGGAATTAAACTCACAACCCACAACCTAAGCAGTTAACATTCGCACACTTATGGCCCCGAAAAAGCTAAAAAAAGACTAAATTCTGTAAGCCAAAGCAATGTTGTTATAATCAAATACACCTATTTATTTACATTGCATCGTTACAAATCGACTTTTAGACACCGTCGACATTTAACTCGGTACTTTCACAACGGTGTTTAGTGAAACCTGGCTGGTGTTAACAAATTCAATATAATAATAGTAAAACCAGACTATGGAAATGCTGATTTAGAATAATTTAGGTTTTAATAAATATTAACGATGTAATGGCACAGTTTTGACTAAATGCATTCTAGGTATAACTTGAGACTCAATATCTAGTTTTGTAACAATTTTAAAATCTTATTCCACAATTAGTAAAGAAAAATATTAGTTTTAGGATCACTTTGTCGTCCGTCCGTCCGTTAGTCACTCAAGATCTTTTTTCTCTGTACCTTGGAGCTCACCTCTCCTTTGTCTCTCACTTTTTTTTTTCGATCTTGAGGTTATTGCTGTTAGCCCTATTGGCTGTTACAGCGACGCCGGTGGGGAAGGGAAGAGGGTACTCTGTCCCTTAAGAAAAGCAAGCACTATGGGGATGTGAGGAGTCGACGACTGCAAAGGCGCCCCCTGCGGGGCTCGAACCTCGGGCGTCTCTCACTTGGAGAACTCAAACTTCTATGCCAACGTAATCGAAACATGCCGCCGTTTATGCTGCAAATTTTCGAAACTCGCAAAGGAATCAAAACCTATAGGGTCTTTACTTACCTTGGACCTAAAGTTATGAAATTTTCCACGTAATGAGAACTTACAATACGAAAATAAAAAATAAAAATTAAATTAGCTTCACGCTATATCCCGCACACAGCAGGGTAGGCAGAGGGAACCTAGTGTTAAGACACTCCGTTCCCCACTTTCTGCCGAATTCTGGAGGCATTGCGTGTTGAGTGGCAGAACTCAACGCCGCGCTTAACCTCGACACCAGAGCGAAGAAATGGAAATATAAATTTAAGTAAATATTTCATCTCCTCGAGTGGGGATCGAACCCACAACCAGTCGGTTTTGCAGTCACACCTCGTGCCGCTGCGCCACGACCGGCCTCAATACGAATAAAGGAAAAAATCTGAAGAAAAGAACAAAATTATATGTATTACATTGAAAAAAAATCCTTTGCCGGATGTTATCATTTATTTTTGTAAGAAGTTAAATAAATTGTGCGAGTGATTATTTTTTAATTATTTAACACTGTAGCGAGCGAAGCAATTACCGAGTGAGTTAAAAAATATTTTAAAGTTTTTTAAAAAAATATAAAATTTAATTTACAAATCTCATAAGCTTAATTACAGAGTTTAAATTTTATAAGTAACCTACATAAATATTAGCTTCACGCTGTATCCCGGACACAGCAGGAGAGGCAAAGGGAACTTAGTGATAGGATACTATGTTCTCCACTTTCCACTGAATTTCCGAGGCATTGCGTGTTGAATGGCGAAACTCAACGCCGCGTTTTGAAAACCAGAGAGAAGAAATGAGAATATAAATTTAAATAAATTATTCATTTCCTCGAGTGGGGATCGAACTTATAACCAGACGCGTTTTTGGCGTCTCTGCGCCACTGGCCTCACACATGAAATACCTACATACCTATATGAACTAAATATAAGACACAAACATAGCAACAGCAAAACTGCAATACAAAAAAATATAATATGTAGAAAAACCAAGATTATGTTAATGAAGTGTAGATCTAAATTAAAACGACATATTAAGATTCATTTTTGCTCATATTCTATTTTAACCTAGACCGTGTAAAGACACGTGAGGATATAACTATAGTCATAAGTAAGGAAATGTCAGTTTTTCCTTATTTATATATAACTTTTATTGACATTAAAATAAAGATTTATTTGTCTGACTTAATTTTATGTAGGTATGTCTGTATGATACAGTATTAATAAGCTAGAATGAATGTTTTATTTAAATATATTTCGTCATGGGAGTAGGAAGGCGGGAAGCCGGATAGGCTGTGCCTACCCCAGAACAGTCTGGTGCCCACCCCAGAAATTTTATTTATAACAAAATTTGGGCCGTAAAAGTATAAAAAAAAAAACATTTACACGAACATTATATAATTTATGGCTTCTTTTTAGTTGACCTAAGTATCTTCCATTAAAAAGCGGAAGATACTTGATAATAAATTGAATAATAGGTACCTATTATACTATTAATGATGAAAAGGTCGATCGAACAACATTGTTTAAATGTTATGTCCAATAAAGTACAAGATTATTTCAAGTATAAAAAGTCAATAAAATTCAAAACTAACATAAAAATAATATTTTCACATAATAAATTAAACGATTAAATATAACTCCTTAAGGGAAATTTGACAAGATACTGCGAAGTAAAGAAGGTTCGCGAAAATAATAAGAATATTCGATTTTATTATTCATTATTAAAAAAAATAATAAACAAACAATGGTTTATAATATTAAAATAATGTAATGTTACCACCAATTACGTGATATTTTAATGCTTTTATCTTTTTTCGACAATTTTTTTTTAAGTTACATGTCGTATACGTTTTTATGTCAAAAGTTAATATAAACCTACATGACTAAAATAAAAAAAATAAAGCTTCCATCAGGAAACGAACCTAGAACCAATCATTGGCTAAATAAAAAAAAAACAACACTCGAACCTAATTAAGTATATATATATATATATATATATATATATATATATATATATATATATATATATATATATATATATATAAAATTAAGTCAGACAAATAAATCTTTATTTTAATGTCAATAAAAGTTATATATAAATAAGGAAAAACTGACATTTCCTTACTTATGACTATAGTTATATCCTCACGTGTCTTTACACGGTCTAGGTTAAAATAGAATATGAGCAAAAATGAATCTTAATATGTCGTTTTAATTTAGATCTACACTTCATTAACATAATCTTGGTTTTTCTACATATTATATTTTTTTGTATTGCAGTTTTGCTGTTGCTATGTTTGTGTCTTATATTTAGTTCATATAGGTATGTAGGTATTTCATGTGTGAGGCCAGTGGCGCAGAGACGCCAAAAACGCGTCTGGTTATAAGTTCGATCCCCACTCGAGGAAATGAATAATTTATTTAAATTTATATTCTCATTTCTTCTCTCTGGTTTTCAAAACGCGGCGTTGAGTTTCGCCATTCAACACGCAATGCCTCGGAAATTCAGTGGAAAGTGGAGAACATAGTATCCTATCACTAAGTTCCCTTTGCCTCTCCTGCTGTGTCCGGGATACAGCGTGAAGCTAATATTTATGTAGGTTACTTATAAAATTTAAACTCTGTAATTAAGCTTATGAGATTTGTAAATTAAATTTTATATTTTTTTAAAAAACTTTAAAACAATGGTTTATAATATTAAAATAATGTAATGTTACCACCAATTACGTGATATTTTAATGCTTTTATCTTTTTTCGACAATTTTTTTTTAAGTTACATGTCGTATACGTTTTTATGTCAAAAGTTAATATAAACCTACATGACTAAAATAAAAAAAATAAAGCTTCCATCAGGAAACGAACCTAGAACCAATCATTGGCTAAATAAAAAAAAAACAACACTCGAACCTAATTAAGTATATATATCCATACCTATATTATAAATTCGAAAGTAACTCTGTCTGTCTGTCTGTCTGTCTGTCTGTGCCGCAATCAGGGCCAAACCGCTAATTCAATTGTAATAAAATACTCATATAGAGATACTTGAGGGTCTTCGGATGAACATAGGTTACTTTTTTTTCTCATATTTGTAATATTGTCGATATATACTTATATATTAAAATATTTTTCAATTTGACAGGCAATTTATTCCGCCATGTTAATAACAACCGACCGTTGCTAAGCAACGGATTGCAAAGTTTATTTGTTGTTATAAGCAAACGTCACCCAAAATGAGCTTGCTTAACGCATACATGGCGTGCGCTGACTCAACCTTATGAGATACATAAAAATAATATTTTACAAAAATATTGTCCTTTAAATAATGTTTAAAAAAGTCCGCGATACACATACCATATTTATCTCTGAAGCTTGAGCAAAGTAACACAGTAACAACAAGTAACCATTTTAATTAATTTACTTTATATTTATCGGGTTTTTGTTGTATGTATTTTCTATAACTTGATATTGATCCTTATGAAAATGAATATAATAGTCACTTTTAGCATTTCATCTAGATTGAAATTATAGTTCACTGTATAACATTCTAATAAATAATTAAGGAGATGTCACTGATTCGAAATAACCTAGCATACGACCGGCATAGTATGACCGACGCGAACGGGCAGATGACTTTGACGGTTTTGTAAATTTTCATACATTTTCGAACTACTGTTAATTTTTATGTAATTATTTGCTGTTTATAATTAATTTATACTTTTCTTTGGTTCTTCGCTTATTAGAGGAGCAGATTAGTTAGATTTTCATAAATTTCTTGGTGTGGTGTAAGTTGCGGCCCTGCGCGGCATCGGTGTAATATTATTTAAGTATTAAGGAGAGAATTGTTGGTTATTTCATCTTGGTTGGATGGTTATCTATACCGTTGTTATACACTTAATAAATTGTGGTTTTAGTTTTCTGGGATTTTATTTGATATTGCTCGCAAAACTTATCATATTTAATGTTGAAAGGACTTTAGTTATTTCATATAGTATCTATGTACGCGCGCAAGGAAAACGAGTAAAAAGATTTTTCCCGGGTAAATCAGTAAAATCGATCACATTGGACTTTCGTCCAATAAAAATTAGTTCAGTTATTCTGGACATTAGCTCGGGGAAATAGAAAGACAGAAAGAGATAAAACTGGTTTTGTTTAGTTTTTTTATTAATATTTTACTATGGTTACGTTTACTTATATTTTTTTATTTAAATTAGTTACATATTTTCACAAACAATTTCCTAAATATATCTATAAGCATTCGTAAAGTTTAAGCGGGCGAAGCCGCGTCCGGGTCCGCTAGTATATATATATATATATATATATATATATATATATATATATTAAAATATAATTAATTCTTCCGTTCATTATCATCTACGCGAACAGGAAGAGCCACATACTTCCTTCAAGTCATCATATTTCTCGACGTATGTATGTATGACCTGTACATAACTCACCCGCTTGTGTCGTATATTGAAAACTGTCAAGTTACTCTATATGGCTTTGTGATTGAGTCTACCTATATGGTATTACAGCTAGAACAGCTCATTTGTAGAAAATACATGTGCGTATAAATATAAAACTATTTTTGTTTTGGTTCAACTTCTATTCCGTAGATAGCAGTGTAGGCAGAGGGAACCTGCGAACTTAATGTTAAGACACTATTCCCTTTTAAGACACTACGTCACTTTCCGCCGAATTCACGATTTTGCTGCGGTTTGCCTCGGTAACTTCATCAAATTCATGCGAAAATGAAAATATTACATATTTCAATCTGCCGAGTGAACCCACCACCGTGGCTTATAGTACAGTCACACGCTTGTGCCGCTGTGCCATGACCGTCTAAAAAAAACATTTATTTAATTATTAATAGTATGTAAAGTTACAATTTCATTTATTATTTTTTAATGAAAAAACGTCTCTAGGCAGAATTCTGATGTCGTTTCTTATTAATTATAGACAATGCTATCATTAGTACACTTATAAGCAGCTTCATTTACAACAAAAGACTAAAAGGTATATTTCAACTATTTTCTAACAATAACAAACAATAAACTTGAGGCCAGTCGTAGCGCAGGGACACAAAGTGTGACTGTAAAACCGCCTGGTTGTGGGTTCGATCCCCATTCGAGGAGATGAAATATTTATATTTCCATTTCGCTCTGGTATCGAGGACGTTGAGTTCTGCCACTCAACACGCAATGCCTCCAGAATTCGGAAGAAAGTAGGAAACGGAGTGTCTTAACACTAGGTTCCCTCTGCCTACCATGCAGTGTGCGGGATGCAGCGTGAAGCTGATTTGATTTTATTTACAAACAATAAAAAACAAGCATACCCAACTAAAAACGTAACTTATACCAATTACAAAATCTACTTTCTATGGTAATCTTTTATGTTCAACGTCTCCTTTAGGTCATGGTGTGCGCGACCGCGAACGCTTCCGCGGTCCCACGACCTTCGGTACTCGAGTTGATATTGATCTATACGTGGTCGTCTGCCCACTACGTCAATACGATTTTGAAATTATATTTTTTATGAGAGTGAAAAAATAAGTATATAAAATTAAGCAAAGTAAGTATAAGAAATTAAAATATAGATTTTGTAAGTAAACCAACCGCAGTTGCTTAATTTGGATTGTATTCGAACCTGTGCATACGATAGCACTTTTATTTAAGTACCACACATACCATAACTGTATAAAAGATATTATTATATATAAAATTTAATTAAAATCAGGTTCACGCTGTATCCCGTACACAGCAACCCTGCTGCAGGGTAAGCGGCAGAGGGAACCTAGTGTTAAGACACAGTCCCCACATTGCGACGAAAATTTCTAATTTTTCAAATCTCAACACCGCACTTTTGTTTTGATGATATTAGACCACGAATAATTCAGATGAGAAAGTTAATAATAGTGTAGTACCAACAAACGGGCGAAGCCGCGAGCGGGTCGCTAATAAATTTGAAATATTAAGTTGCCTTCACATTTACAGACACGGTGCGACCTTCATCGAGCACATTATAGGGCGATTAGGCACAAAAATATATATTTACGTAATTGAGCCTTTCAATATATTTTTTTTGACATGGACAATAAAGAAATTATATTCCAATATATTTGATAAATTCTAATAGGCGGTATATTTTTTTATTGTCTCGCAATATAATTGCATAATTAAAAAGTTTAAAGATTATGGCTAAGTCAATCAAGAGTCAGATCTCTTTGCGTGTTCGAAGGCTGAACTAATATAGCATTTTTTGTAACCAGCAGAATTTATAAGTGTTGCTCTCTCTAAATGATAATTCTAATTAATTGTCTTTGGGTAGCGCAAATTTGTAAAAAATCTCCCTACAGAGATGCTAGCGACAAAAATAAGTTGTTACAAGCATATACGAAGTTGGAAGTAGCCCGATGAGAACGTATGGCTTAGTTGGTGAGAGCTTCGAGGACGGTTTCCAAGAGGCGGGTTCAAATCCTCCTACGTTGAAATCTTTATATTTTCTAAAAATGTTTTTCTTTCCTAGAGTGTGGAAATTTTAAAAAATGTAAAAAAATATTTAATAAATAGCATTCTCTCCCTCCAAACGATAATTCTAACTAATTATCTTTGGGTGGCGGAAATTTGTAAAAATCTCCCTATAGAGATGCAAGCAACAAAAATAAATTGTACACTGTAAAAAATAGTGATGTCCCGTTTTGTCGTATTTATTTAAACGCTTCTTTAATCAAACCTTAAAAAAACAACACTATGATAGCTGCACAACAATGCATTATAATAACTTTAATATTAATAATAATTTCTTAATAAACTATTCAGCAATCATAAAATCGCAAAAAGCATGATTTATTAGGTATATATCACGTCTAGTTGATTATCATATAACAATACTACTTGTATTGTCTCACACCTAGATCTAAAAAGTGATAACTCAAAAATATCATCTTTTTAAGACGGTGAGCAACCATACAATTTGTTCTCTATTAACATCATCTTATAAAACAGGTTGAAAATAATCTTGATCGGGCGGGGTTAAATTACAATATGTACGAGTAATTCCTTTAAATATTTTTGATGAACAAGCAAATCTCTTTTGACCCCACAAGAACAAACACATTTAAAGATATAAAGTAATAAAAAAAGTAATAAAAATTGTACAATACTTAATTCTTACAATGTTTCTTTTAGCTGAATAAGAATAATAAAAGATAGCTACCCAAAAATCGCTTATTTCGAAAAAAAAATGTGTTTTTTGAGTTAAGCCCGAAATGTAGGCCTCCACGTGTGCACTATGGTTTATTACAATACCGTCCACTTAGAATTGAATGCTGGCGCCAGCTACTTACCTGTAACAAACAATATCAGCGTTAGCCTTCAAACGTCATAAAATTCACATAAAATATATCATATTGTGTTTACATTTTTTTATTGTTGTTTCTGATATAATAATTATTAATTACCATAAAAATTAATATTACCTAGTCAAAAATATATGTTTATTAAGTTAGATAAGCATTAAAATAGTGAATGTATCACTAAAGTGCATGATTACGACGTAATCAAGTAACGTATTTTTTTTTGTATATTTTTTTCGGCTTCACACTGTATCCCGTACAAAGCAGGGTAGGCAGAGGGAATCTAGTATTAAGATACTCCGTTCCCCATTTCCCAGCGAGTACTTGAGGTATTGCACGAATAAATGTGTCCGAATAAATATTATAATAATGAGGCCGGTCGTGGCGCAGGGGCACTAAGTGTGACTGTAAAACCGACTGGCTGTGGGTTCGATCCCCACTCGAGGAGATGAAATATTTACTTAAATTTATATTTCCATTTCTTCGTTCTGGTGTCGAGGCAAAGCGCGGCGTTGAGTTCTGCCACTCAACACGAAATGCCTCCAGAATTCGACAGAAGTAGGGAACGGAGTGTCTTAACATTCGGTTCCCTCTGTCTACCCTGCTATATCCCGCGTGAAGATGAAAAAAAAATAACATAAAAGAAAGAAATCAAGCAAGCAAGAAGAATATTCGATGTATTTGTTATAATCACACTCAAGAGATAATGATGAAATACGTAAAGAAACTGCGTGATACACAAAGACATTTCAAAAACACGGTTGTGATAATCTAGTACTATACTTAAATAAAAAGTTTTTTATTATTACAACGCATTCATCTTAAGGGGAAACTAAATAAGCATTAAAAAAAATTAAATCAGCTTCACGCTGTATCCCGCACACAGCAGGGTAGGCAGAGGGAACCTAGTGTTAAGACACTCCGTTCCCCACTTTCTGCCGAATTCTGGAGGCATTGCGTGTTGAGTGGCAGAACTCAACGCCGCACTTAACCTCGACACCAGAGCGAAGAAATGGAAATATAAATTTAAGTAAATATTTCATCTCCTCGAGTGGGGATCGAACCCACAACCAGTCGGTTTTACAGTCACACCTCGTGCCACTGCGCCACCACTGGACTCACATTACAAATGAGGATTATAAACGATATAATATAATTATCACGGTATTTTAAATTTTTTAAATGAAATTAGGTCCGTCGTAGCGCGACGCGACTGATGTGGGTTCGATTCCAACTTGGGGAAATGAAAAAATATATTATTTTTTATATATTCGCCCTGTCAACGTGGCAAAGCACGGCGTTAAGTTCCGCCACTCACCTCGCAATGCTTCGAGAATTTTCGAGGCATAACGGGGATGCTTTAATAGTAAAAGAGTATTTTAACACTAGGTTCCATATGCCTACCCTACGATGTACGGGATACAGAGTGAAGGTACGAAATAACAAAAACAAAAATGAAATATACTTGCCACAAGAAAGATATTGATTTCGCCAAGGGCACCAACGAAATTGTACCAATTACGATAATATAGGTAATCTACACAAAATATTTGAACATGCGATAGCACAAAACGGTATCACTAAAGTACTAATATACCTATACCTATATGGACCATGTAAATATTTTTATTTAAATACTAATTCCTCATGGACCATACTAACGTATTACACACAAATAATACAAAAAAATATATTTGAAAAGTGTTATTTCATATTTGGGAAAGAAAAAAACTTATTATAAATTAAAAAAAATTGAACATAGCGCGATTGACAAACACCTCTTGGACAGTTTTCAAGAGGCTTGGGTTCAAATACAGATATGTTAATTTTTTTATGCGTTATGTTAAGTAAAAAGTATAAATGATAAAGATGTTGCTCTAAGTTAAGATACTAACACCACACCATAAAACATATAAATGTAAGAAGTATCGCTTTTAATAAAGCCGCTTGACTATTACATATTGTGTTCAGCATAACTGATTTTTTTATCTCAAACAATTGCACTTTTCACCCGCACATAGGAGAGTAGGCGTAGGGAACCTGAGGACTTAGTAGTGTAAAGACACTTTGTTCTCATTAAAACATTTCTGTTTTCCATTTGTCACCGAATTCTGAAGACATGTTAGATAGTAAAACTCGAAAACGCGCTTTCCCTTGTAACCAGAGCGAGAAAATTAAATTATTAAATATTTAATTTCTTCGAGAGGGAATAGAACCCACAACCGACCGCGTTTACGGTCGCGATTGTACCTCAGCGCCACGACTAGCTTCTAATAATTAAAAACTAACTAAAAACTTATAAAACTGTATCGAAACTAGTTCACAATAATTAAGTAGGTATGATTCATATTAAAATTTCATATTAATATTATTTAAAAAAAAAACACATCGTAATGACAAAACTGGATTATTACCGGTTACTCTACTAGTTACGAACAACAAGAACATTAATTAAATGGCAGAAGTCCTATAGCAAGTTTTTCTGTCAACAATTTGAGAAAAACTGGCAACTAGTTTTGAATAAAAAAAATATAAATTAAATCAGCTTCACGCTGTATCCCGCACACAGCAGGGTAGGCAGAGGGAACCTAGTGTTAAGACTCTCCGTTCCCCACTTTCTGGCGAATTCTGGAGGCATTGCGTGTTGAGTGGCAGAACTCAACGCCGCGCTTAACCTCGACACCAGAGCGGAGAAATGGAAATAAAAATTAAGTAAATATTTCATCTCCTCGAGTGGGGATCGAACCCACAACCAGTCGGTTTTACAGTCACACTTCATACCGCTGCGTCACGACTGGCCTCAGTTTTGAATAAATAATAATATAATTGAATTTAAGTTATTATTTGATCGATTATCAAACGGTAAGTGATGTGAGTTTTATTTTAAGATCCGTATTTACATTTTGGAGGTTACCTCTCTCAATTTTGAGATCAATCTTGAGAGCGATTTTGAGATGCCGTCAAGATTCATACAGTATAATCTGTGACATCTCAAGATCGATCCGAGAGATCACATCAGTTGATATATACGGGCCTAAATGTATTTACCTTAATTTTTTTTTCTGTAAGCGCCGTGGCGCAGTTAGAAAGGCCCGCAAAGTGACTACACAATGGTTGTGGGTTAGATTCTCACACGAATTGATTCGTGTGTGCTGACATTTAAAATATTTGCATTTGGTACTATTTCATAGAACAAGGACGGAGTACTGGTACAATAGTTTCTTTAACCTGTCGCTGTTTAAAATGCTGCAAGATATAAAAATTTACAGATTTATCGAGTGATAAACTCTTCATTCTCCACGTTCATTTACGTACGTATGTAAGTATGTGTATTCGATTGAATCGACTTTCCACAAAATCACCTTTTATACAAATCATATACGGGGGAACCCTTATATTTTAAACTAATAAACATTCATTATTCAAACGTAATTCGAATTGAATAAAATAAAGACAGCAGTACAAACAATTTTAAATGCCAAAAGGTCTAAACTCATAAATCAAAATGAAATGAGGAAAATATTTCTGTATAAAGCGTAATTTCATAACACGAATCCGGCGTGCACCTGTGATACGAACTATATTAATAGAAGAGCTGTATATAAATGCGGTAAGTACCGATATCGTAACGTTTACAGAGGAGAATTAAAAATTAAAATTAAATCAACTTCACGCTGTATCCCGCACACAGCAGAGTACGCAGAGGTGCCCTAGTGTTAGGACACTCCGTTCCCCACTTCCCGCCGAATTTTGCAGGTATTGCGCGTTGATTGGCAAAACTCTACGCCGCGCTTTGCATCGACACCAGAGCGACGAAATGAAAATATAAATTTTAATCATTATTTACTTTCCTCGAGTGGGGATCAAACCCACAATCAGTCGCGTTTCAGTCATAGTTTGGGCACCTGCGCCACGACTGACCTCTTTATTTATAGAGATGACTGGTACATATATGGATATAAGGTACTATTTTATGCTTTTTCTTTTTCAGCTTCACGATATATCCTGCATGTAACAGGGTACGCTGAGGAAACCTAGCATTAAAACACTTCCCTTTTCACTTTTCGCCGAATTCTGGAGGCATTGCGTATTGAGTGACGAAACTTAACGCAGCGCTTTGCCCCAACACCAGAGTAAAGAAATGAAAATATATGTATAATAACATATTTCATTGCCTCAAATGAAAATCGCTATGACTGATCTCAATATTTACATAATATTGGTTTTCAAACAACTTCCGCAAGGAGGAGGTTACCAATTAGACTGTTTTTTTTTACGTTTGTTACCTCAGAACTTCTGACTGGGTGAACCGACTTTGATTATTCTTTTTTTTACTTGAAAGTAGGTACTGCTGGTGCTTCCAGTGTGGTCTCATTTTAATTTGGTCCATTTCTGACAAAATCACAAAAAGTCTTCAATTTGCATTAAGTAGGTGCGCGACAAATGGACGAACGACTCAATATAACGCCAACCAATTTTGATAATTCTTTTTTTATTGAAAACGATATATTTTAAGGGTAAACAGATATATATTTATAGTGAAGTTTGGTTAGATTCTAATTATGGGATCCGGTTGCAGTCGGTTTTTTTTTAGTTAATTTTTTTCTTGTAATCTGTTAAGACCATATCTGACTCTTTAAAACTAGGCAAATTATCGATCATTCACATTCGATATATGACTAAACAAAGGAAAATTTCCTATTTCTTTTTAGAAAACACAAAAGGTATCTATTATTAATATAGACACGTGTATTAAAATATGTAATTAAGAGTCATACATTTCATTCCACTTACTTATTGTTGCCAAAGTCATTATTTGTACTGCCAAGATGATAGAGATATTACTGAATGTATACTGTACTATATATTTAATAAAGTATGTACTTAGAACATTACACGAAAATCAGCTTCACGTTGTATCACGCACACAGCAGGGTAGGCAGAGGGAACCTAGTGTTGAGACACTCAAAGAGAGAGAGTACTTAGGTTCACATCCACAAACTGAGCAAATAAATTTATTATATATCTCATAGCTGTCCGAGAAGTAGACCAATTTTGAGACCAGTCGTGGCTCAGCGATACAAACGTGCAACTTTAAGCGTGACAGTTGTGGTTTCGATTCCCCCTCGGGAAAATGAAATGTTTAACATTTTTAATTCGTCGCTCTAGTAAAAAAGGACGGCTTTGAGTTCAACATTTAACCACCCCCAACTCTTGAAAAAATATCTCTAGGTACGCCAATGGTCTTAACATAAGGTTTTCAGGTTGCCACTGCCTAACCTGGTAAGAGAGTGAAGCTTAAAGAATAATTACAACATTACCAAAACTTCTCAGCTTTATCACCATCAGAAGTAAGGTCTCCTTCTCACCGATTTCATGCTAGAAAAATATTCTTAAGGTTCATCGTCATTGTGCGGAACTTTCTAGGCACCCGTTATATGGTCCCAAGGCGACTAGCACCATCGCTAACTAATGAGCAGCGTTTACCGTTTTAATTATAATATCGATGTCTACAATTTACTTTCAGATTAATTCTTATTTTTTTTGTTGACACGCATTTTACGGCAATTCTTTATTGAGATAAGATACCTAGTATAGTAAGAGAATTCCGAATATCCATATGAAGCATATTAGATGGTTTGGGATTGTACACCAGATAATTTTTTTAGTGTCACGCTATATACAGCAAATAGAAGGGAAGGCAGAGGGAACCTAGAGTTAAAACACTTCGTTCTCCATTTTCCGCCGAATTCTGAAAGCATTGCGTGTCGGTTGACGGAACTCGACGCCGCGCTTTGCCTCGACACTAGAGCGAACCAGAACCTACAACTATCACATGAAACAACATATACTTTATATTATTTTCCATGTTCAAACCAGAGGCAGAGAGTGAGGCCAGTCGTGGCGCAGCGGCACGAGGTGTGACTGTAAAACCGACTGGTTGTGGGTTCGATCCCCACTCGAGGAGATGAAATATTTACTTAAAATTTATATTTCCATTTCTTCGCTCTGGTGTCGAGGTTAAGCGCGGCGTTGAGTTCTGCCACTCAACACGCAATGCCTCCAGATTTCGGCAGAAAGTGGGGAACGGAGTGTCTTAACACTAGATTCCCTCTGCCTACCCTGCTGTGTGCGGGATACAGCGTGAAGCTGATTTATTTATTTTATTTCAAACCAGAATGCACTATTTTTCCACACGACCTCGCTCTAAATAGCCATCAGCAGCTATCAAACAGTTCAAGGACGGACTTGGGAAACATTGTTATGAAAATGTGTTGTTCTTTTTTAATTTTCACAGGCGATTAGTATCGCCTCGTAACGAACAAAAGCCGTGAGAAAATAATAATAATAAAAAAAAACACACACGTTTTACAAAAGATTTTTAGGAAATATTACACAGTGCATGACATGTACATGTCATTGCGTACTTGTGTAATATAGTTAACTCGAGTCAAGGTCAAACTAAATTCAGAGTTGAATAAACTATCGAATTTCGAAGTAAACTCGAGCGTCTAGACTGAAAAGTTTTAATTAATCTTAAATCAGCGAAAGCTAAGTTACCTACAAGTAACAAAAGAAAAAAATAAATAATAATATAAAAAAAAACCAGGCAAAGCCACAGAAATCTTGTTTATAAATATAAATATATTTAATCTGATTATGTTCTACATATTGTATGTTAATGTATGTGAAGCCAGTCCTGGTGCAAGCGCAACAAGCGTGCGACTGTAAACGCGACATGTTGTGGGTTCGATTACCACTCGAAGCAAATAAAATATTTAATATTTTTATTTTCTCACTCTGGGCAAACCACTGCATTGAGTTTCGCCTACCCCTACTCAACACGAATGCCTGGAAAATACGACGGAAAGTGGAGAACTGAAGTGACTTATCGAGAACGGAGAACTTTAAGTACCCCGGTTCCCTCTGCCTACCTAGAGGATTTATCATGAATCTAAAAAAAGCCATAAATATTGTTATTAGCTTCTTAAAGAAGTTAGAAGAGTTTAGATTAGATCTAACAAAGCAACTAAACACATTAATTAACAATGATAACAAAAAATAAGTTAAATTTGCATAAACGATTTAATTTAAATTAAATAATAATTATTGAACACACAACAGGAAAATATAAAGAGCAATTTGTTTCTAGAATAAAAACCTGATAAACCGAAACAAAAAAGACGCTCGCTGATCACGAAAATATTTACATTTCTTATCAAGGTCACCTACTTGAAGGTTATTTTCAATACAGCGGGTATATTATTTACTGATGCTTTTTAAATCTATTTTGATTATGAATCTGGTGGAGGCCAACGTGGTGAACAGTCTGAATGTAAACGCGTTGATTTTGGGTTCAATTCCCACTGGGGTGTATGACTATTTATTGCCACGACGGCCACATAACGGCCAAATCTTTGATAATGTATTATTTAAAACAGAGTAAATAACATATAAACAATATAATTTACATATAAAAAATAAACATGCGCTGGCAGGTCTTGAGTTCTGCCACTTAACACGCAATGTCAAGATCGGACGGAAATCGGAGAACACAGTGTCTTAACACTAGATTTTCTTATCAGACTGTGCTGTACTATGCAAGAAAAAAAAATATTGTTTAACTTTTTTTAGGAAATATCAAAAGAGCATTGTGAATACAATCCCGTTGGACGGGCGAAAATATGAATTAACAAATACCGCTGTTAAGTACTTTCTCCATATTAAAGCTTTGAGATAAATAAAAAAATGTGTAAAATATAGCAAAAATATATACATAATATAAAAAGGAACTGTTTTCGCGTAAAACATAAGAAGACCTTGCGCAAAATAATAAACACCAAAAAAAATAAATAATACATATTTCAACGGCGTATATTAACTATGAGACCGAGTATGAGATCACGCGATCAGCCAACATGTGTGAATATTATAGATCCGTTTGAAAAAAATCTAATCACAGCAAAAAAAATGTAATCTGTGGTAATTATTCATTTGGTTCTTAGCTTTCAGACTATTTAGTTTTTTCTTTTTTAGTTTCACGCTGTATCCCACACATAGCACGTACGCAGAGGGAAATCAGTGTAAAACACTCCATTCTTCATTAATACACTACCGTTCAACATTTTTCATCAAATTCTCGAGACCTTAGAAGAGAGAGATTAAATATTTAATTTCAAGTGGAAATTGAAATTAATTGAACCAATAATCCTGTCTTGCAGACGCATATTGGTGACCCTGCGCCACGACGGCCTCTAAGTATTTTTTTTTAATTTAATAACGATAAAAAGTGTTGTAAATTTAATTGTACAGAAAAAATGAGATCATTTTAATTTAAAGATAAAATAAAAAAAATCCGTTCATATTTTTTTATGTAGGTATAGGTATCTACAGTATAATTTGTCAACTTAAAATCTATCATACTTTATTAGAACAAACTCTCGTTAGCCTCGAGGCTATATATTCCTCATACTTTAAAGAAAAATAATACGTGAAAAATGCTGTAAATGCTAGTAATTACGAGGCCCCATAAAAATAGATCGAGTGGCGCTGCGCGAGAGCAAAGATAGGCGATTCCTATGTAACTTTGTGACATCTTGATGATTTGTGTGATGATTTAACAGCACGCTAGTTTCTTTCTTACGTTTATAATAATAATCATTGTTGGTATAACCACTGTTAGTCACAATAATTATTTTTTTAATATTTATATATAGGTATAAGCGTCTCCGTTCTATCCCGATAGGATAAAACGTAAAGCTAGTTAGTTAGTATAAAGTTTTGAAAAATCAAATGAATATCGTTCATCGGGTTTTTTTTTATCATCTTTTCTAAAGAAATTACCAGAAATGAGCTAGCCATATATTTTCTCTTTTACTTAAATTGATTATTTTTTAATAACACAGGCTTGTAAAACGACAAAAAAAATGTTATTTTCAAGAAGATCAATTTAAAATAATATAAACATATATAAGTAAAGTAATCATAGGGCGCTGGATTCGAGTTTGCTCATGTATACATTATGATATCAAAACTTAATTAACGTAGATACATAATCAACTTCTATAAATCCTTGTATACGCTTCCGCTTGTCAGTGAAGCTTGTTTTTGAAGCTTCTTTTCTTATTGCCTAGAAAATATTTAACCACTTTCTTGAAAGAACCTAGGCGTCCTTTTCTTCACAGTTCATTTTAGTTTCAAAGTCGTCGTCTCTAATGAGTTTTCGAACATTTGGACCAACAAACCCTACCCACCCACCAAATCCCTTCTTTATGTTTCTGAAAGTGATGGAAATTTGATAGTGATTTTACAAATTGTTTCATGAGTCCAACTTGATGTGAAGTGGAGATGAAAGAAGCACTTTAGCTGGATCGATAAAATTTTCTTGCAATACATTTTTCGTTCGTTCGTTCGTCTCAAAGGTCAATCCTTTTTTATCCAATGCATATTTTTGTTGCGGCTATCCCGCTCACACAAAAACATGGAAATTTGGTATAGCCCCGTGGTTGTCCACGTAATAAAGATGTAACTTTTAAATCACCGTGTACAACCCATTTACGATTTTTATAGTTAGTCTTCGAGAATTAGAGCTAAGTTTACGAATTTATTATTATATAATACCGCAAATAAAGCAAATGTCATAGTTATTGTAATGATTTTAAACGATTCCAATAACTATTTAACATTTAATCTATGAATAGTATTTAAATAACGCACACGCTATTTCAACAGAGCGGCGTAGCAACTAACGGTCGACGAGTCGTGGCTGCTTTGAAGTTAGGTTTTCTGAATTTTAACGCATAGTTCACTCAGAAAAAAAAAATAACCAAAAGTATAAGTATAAATCTCCGTAATCTATCTACAGTTTAAGTTATCTTTAGAGCGGTCACGACTCGTCGACCGTACTATATAATTGTAACCGCTGAGAGGTATATTCTTCGCGCGTGCTATCTGAAGCGAACATTAAGTCCGGTCTCCACTGCGAAAGATATTCATTAGCAGGCAATGCTTTAGGACTCCTTTTAAATAAAATATGTTTATATTTCCAACAACAAAGACGGCAAGGTAAGCAAAGGGAAGATAATGTTAACATTCTATTTCCCACTTTCCCCCAATTCAGGAGACATTCCATGTTGAGTGGCGGAACTCAACGCCGCTCTTAGCCTCGACCCCAGAGCGAAGAAACAAAAATGTAAATAATTACAAAATACGTATATTTTGTAATTATTTCGGTTCGCATCCTAGAAGTTTTTTGCGCCCTACTATTTCTTGGTGGAATCACAAGTATGCAGTATACTCTTAATGGGCCCGCTCCGCTCTCGGTGGAAAGCAATTACTCTTTATTCGTATATGAAAATAAGATTTCGTGTGACACGCAAAATCCCGTCATATAATTTAAGTTAATTTTCAAGTCAAACTGACAGTCAATGAGATAAGATATAGATAGTTTAGTATAATTACTAACACATTAAAAACATCTCCATCCATTCATCTATTCGAAAGGCTTAAAAGATATAATATAATATAAGTTACTTATTTTACGATTCAAACGATTGATGATAATTAAAATAAAAAAATATTATAAGGATTGCGGAAACTATTATAATTTATTAATTTATAGATTACTATCTAAAAGTATGAGGAAAGCTTTCAAGTTAGAACGTATGAATTTTATCCGATATTTATTACGACTATATATATAGTAAATGGTAAAAGAAACAATATTGTTTTTTTATTAGATTAATTTATTTTTACTAAATTTCAATTATTCTTAATTTCAATTACTAAATTGCAATTATTTCAATTATACTCGGAAAGATCCAAGTTCAAAAGGTTAATGAATACTTGTCAATGAAACTATATGTTTAAATTTTTTATAGAATTTAAACTACTAAAATAAGTAACTAGGTTTTCTCTAACGACTCGGTAAGTTGCAGATTGTATTTATGATCCGCAATAAAACACGATCGTAGCAATGAAAAATAAAAATAACACATCTGGATAAATCCAAAGAATGTTGATAACTTCATATTAAAAAAAAAATAAACATACAAAAAAATCACAAACAAAAAAATAGTCTTGCGTGGCACCTAAAAATGTGAATTTTTATAGCACAAAGAAACATGCCAATAGCACGGCGTTTCCGTGGAAAATAATGCGTAGATATCACAAAAGCACCAGGAAGTACGCCATACGAACACAACAAAATTTAAATGGGTCTGAACTCTCAATCAACGATTGTCCGTCCGCAAAATTTCGTACTGGCATAAGGCCAAGGATGGACGTCACCTCACACAAAAACACGAGTAGGAAATATATGGCAAAAAGCATTCTTCCTTGTACGTCGAAGAGGAGTCTGATTCACTTGAGAACAAAGAGATCGACGACAAAACAAAATATAGGAAAGCGATGAGTCTCGTGAGCGTGGCCTAATTTCGATGCGCACGCGCATCTGTACTTCCGTGATCATAAGCAGAAACTAAGCACATCTGTGAAGGTATAATAATAGCTTGAATAAATTGGATTTGATATATTATTTTATCTTATTTTAACGTATTTTGTAGAGGAAACATATAATTAAATCACTCTACTTTCCACTTTCTGAACATATTTAAAGGTATTGTGAAAAACCTTTCCTATACATATAAATACCAAGTTCGTTTTTCTTGCGGTTTTTTTTATATATTTACACGAATATAAGCTAAAAGTGGATTATATATTTTAAAAATAACTTGAAAGTTATTTTAAATGTTTATTTAAACGAGGACAAAAAGATATTGCTATGTTGAGAGCCTTGAGTGGAAAACGTATAGATAGAGATAAAAGGCAGATACAATATTATTTACGCCACGGGCAAATGTTAGTTTATATTTTAATATTTTTAGTTCTATTTTTTACATACGAATAAATCTTGAGAAATCTGATTTAGGTTAAATTAAGTAACGAAATAAACAAATACATAGTTTCAAGCCATGATCTTCTCAAACAATATTTATTAATTAATCTATATAAAAAAAATACTCCCGTTACTGGGAGACTAATAAACGACGAATAGCCGAAACTCCAATGAAAAACGGATTTTAACGGTTTACTATCAATGAAGTAATGGTATTTTTTTTTGTGTTCAACTTCACACTGTATCCCGTATATAGCAGGGTACCTAGCGGGGGGAACCTAGTTTTAATAAACTCCGTCCTCCACTTTCTGTAATTTTTTTGAACTATAGCGTGTTGAGTGGCGGAACTCAACGCCGTGCTATATTGTCAAATATAGTAACGAGTACCTACATATAAACAGAATGTTCTACATTCACAACGTTACTTAATCATATTATTAGTTTAACTTATCAATGTTTATATAAATATAATATATGGAACAAATATAATGTTTATATGATATCTCACTTACGTTTCAAGTATCGTATAAGCTTGTCATGCATTTGCGATATGTTAAATTTACTGCCAACAAGCAATTTGCTTCAGTCATGCACTTTAAGTGTGCTACGTTTCTAATTTCACTTTTTATGTATAAACATAACGACGTCCCGTTAGTGCAGCGATAATAAACCCGATCTTAGGTCATAAACTGTTGATTGTAATGATTGCAATAGTCATTATGGATCAAAAGCAAATATGGTGTGGTTTTAATCTATAATTTTAGAAGATCCAGGTCATATTTACAGGGTTGAATTCCGTCGTTCAAAACGCAATATCTCCGGAAATCGGCGGAAAATGGGGGACGGAGTGCCTTAATATTTCTAGGTTCCCTCTGTCTACCCTTCTATGTGCGGGATATAACGTGAAGCTAAAAGGCGATATTAAATGTCAATATATATTTACATTTCAATACAGACTTTTCTAGAAAGTGCACACAAAATGATAATTATGTTATCGGAAATATTCGAGAATATTCAATGTCACAATCAACGACTTAACGAGAACGATAGATATATCGCTGTACAAACTAGAAGATCATTTCCGTTTATTTTTTCCTAGATGTAGTTATTTCTTTTATGAGATGTATATAGTGTTTACATACTAGTAAATATTTCTCTTATTTTATAGTTTATTCTTCCAAACTTCAACGCAGATAGTACCCACTGTTATTATACAATAAGAAAAGTATATAATGAAACATATTACGTGCAAGTATATTTTTCGAATTTATTTCATATAGTTGAGAATACAAATCAATTTTCAAATTTGTAAAAACCTTCGACGTGACTCTGCCACACGTACTTTAGTCGCCTCTTACGACACCACCAGTACCAGGATGATTATATTCTAGGCCGGGATCACATGGCTGTTAGGAAGTTTACAATCTAACCCGCCGATTTCTTTTACTGTCCTAAGATTGGCGCATCGTCTGTATGATGTATCGTGATACAAGAAATATATTAATATTATACTTATTCATTCGTTTAAATGTCAATCGAATATATTCTCAAAATATGCTCAGTTTTAGATTTTCTTAATCAATATCCAATGTAGAGGCCGGTCGTGGCGCAGAGACACAAAGTGTGACTGTAAAATCGACTGGTTGTGGGTTCGTACCCCCGTCGAAAAAGTGAAATATTTATTTACATTTATATTTTCATTTCTACGCTCTGGTGTCGAAGTAAATCGTGGCGTTGAGTTCCGCCACTCAGCACGCAATGCCTGCAGAATTCGGCGGAAAGTGGCGAACGGAGTGTCTTAACACTAGGTTCCCTCTGCCTACTCTGGTATGTGAGGGATACAGCGTGAAGCTGTTTTTTTTTTAATATCCAATGTAAGCAAACAGTGTAAAATAATAATCTGATCATTTCCTATTTCCTTCCTTCCTTAACAAAATATATGCAAAAAATTTAAAGAGTGAAGGACAATCCGTTGACACCTTCACACGCTTTTAAATTGAGATAAGACGCTTCACAAATTGCTATCAGGTAGTCCAGAATATTTTACTATCACGTATGATGCAATACATTTACATTTTTAAACGTAAGAAGAAATTTGCCTTATTTTTTTTATATTATAACGCAACGGTTTTTTAGAACGAACAAATAAATATATTTAAAAAAAAATAGTTGCAGATAAGATAGCATTTGATAGTCTAAGAATGCAAATTGTTTTAAATAATACAGTCGAGTTGCAGTTGAGATGTAAGCGCGCGCAGGTTGTGGGTTCGATTCACATTGAAGGGACTGATATATTTAATGCTTTCATTAACTGGGTCTAGTAGCGAAGCAAAGCGCGGCGTTGAGTTCCGCCACTCAACACGCAATGAATTCTTTCTTGCTTCAGAATTGCGCGGAAAGTGAGCTAACGGAACGGAAGCGTATTAATGGGCCTATCATATGAGCGGGATGTAGGGTAGAGTAAAAAAATGAGAGATTTTAAATGTACTAGGAGTACATTTAATCTACAGTTCATTACGTGTTACTTGTATACAAATCTAACATGTAACGTGGGCGCAACATGCTGAAAAATGTGAATGTACGACGACCCTCGACTTCAAAGATAAGGGAAAATCTTTTTCACATTTTTAAAGATTTATTCCACAAAAAAAAATACTTTTTGGAAAACGTGGAAAATTGTAAAAAGAAACAAAGAAAAAAGGTTAATGATCCATTAATTCTGTATAAAGTATTTAATAAATTAATATAATAAACATAATAAAAAATAATAAAAATATAAAAAATATATTTTTCCTTTTAGTTTTCTTATCACTACGTAAGTTGCGCTATCGCAATTATAAATGCAAAACTAGTTTCGAGGGTCGAAGTAAATTACTAAACACTTGTTCCACAACTTAAGATTTACTTAACAACTTTTAAACCAGAGCGATTATGTGAAATTACATTTAGAATTAACACCCACACTCAGAAATATTATTTAAGTTTAACTGGTATTAAGTCGAAGTTAATTATTAGATTTAAAAGTCTACCTATTGAGATAATAAACAAAATATAAGTTAAATACTTTCTATAAAACATATAAAAAAATAACGTATCAGGATTTGAACCCGCGCCGAGGCGTGGGTTAATCATTTTAAAAATTAAAAAAAATAATAATAACTTAAGACTTAAAGATGCAAAAATTTCTTTGTCTATTTTTATTAGAAGAAAGTACGTATAAGTCAAATCACCAATTAAAAAATAAATGTTAAACTATGATTACTTTTTAATAAAATATTATAAAATATACGCCTCTCTCATAAACTTGCATCAATCGCGGCAAGTTGAATTTAATTTTAACGCGACGTTTCGCGAGTAAACTGTACGCGATTGCATCCGCGCACCGGGGATGAGGATGGGACTTATTTTAAGATTAAACGAGAACGATGTAGGGTTGACAAAATTAAATAAATAAATATAATATAATAATCGCTGATACTATTATGCATTAATTGACTTATGAACTGTGAATCCTATCGAGAATATTTTATGTATATAAAGATATTCAAAGGAAGTGTCAAAAGTCTTTGAATAAAGGAGAAAAGAGAGACCGCGACACGCAGTCGTTGCAATTACCAGACACAAGAATGAATGATTCTTCTTCGTGCGATTTTCATACAACGTGATATAGACAAATTGCAAAAGTCATTAGTGCTCAACTAGCACGCTCAGACCGCCATAAACTAAGAACTGAAGTGAACTGAAGAGCGAATGCATGTACTACCGACGTTGAAGAAGAATCAATCGGTACGTTCACCCATCGAGCAAATTTTCTTTGGCGGATATAACAAATTACATTTTGAAGATGGTCATCTCTCATAGAGACAACAAGGCAATTTTGAAAATAACGACGAAAAATCTAAATTGAGGTCAAAAAACAAGTTCTAGACAACCATCAGATTTGACAGGAAACAAAATAAAGACAAGAGCAGAAAAGGGAACGGATGATATAAGTCAGTTGTGGTAACTTAAAATATAATACACTTAAAAATATAAAAATATGGTAACTTAAAATTAAAAAAAATTAAAACAAAAAAAAAGAAAAGAGAACGGAGTCACTTTTTACTTTCTAAGAATTGTATTCACATATTATATTAGGCATCATTTGATTACTTTCAATTGATAACTTCATTCAGACCATTCGCAACCGGAAGCGGTTGCGGTTGCCGATGACACGCATACATCATACATTTTAGAGATAACCTTTTATAGGTTAGTGTAATTAAATAATTTCGGTTAAACGATATGTTATTCATATTCTAGCAGAATCGACGATCATATTTTGATATACATATTTTGTTTATGAATAGTACATTGAACTGTTCTCTTTAATTGTTATCTTTAAATTGATTAACTATTATTTTAATCATGAGGCCAATCGTGCCGCAGGCGCAAAATAGTGTGACTGTAAGCGCGACAGGTTGTGGTTCGATGCCAACTCGATGAAATTATATTATATTTAAAATTTCCATTTTCTAGCACTAATAACGAGACGAGTTTGCGTTCCGCCTGAGTGGCGGAATGCCTCCAGAATTCGGCGGAAAGTGGTGAAAGGAAAGGTCTTAATGGGAACGAATAGTCTTAATATTAGTTTCTCAGGTTCCCTCTGGCTACTTTGTTATGTATGTGATATAGCGTGAAGCTAAAAAAATATTTTTATTACTCTTATAAACTACTGATATAATATGTACTTTTATATATAAAATAAATATTATTAAAATATCAACATCCATTATTGTTAGGCAACCCTAGGTGTACGTGCTATTACTAACCTGTGCAATTAGAATTAGGGAACGTTCGTCACGTTATATAGAACAGATGTTTCAGTTGCGTTATAAAAAGGTAAAGCAAGGATATTTTTATCCAGTTGTTTTATTTACTATTGCTATTATAAGACTATTTTGTTATCAGATATATTTGATACACATATATAATTTACATACATTTAACTTATTATGATTCATAATATAATTAACATTTTAAAAAATTCTAAAATATTTTGTTTTACATTAAGTCCATAGAAAATGAAATACCTAAATATGTAAAATATTTTAAGATATTTTTTCTCAGCTTCAAACTGTATCCCGCACACAGCAGGTTAGACAAATTGAAGATAGTGCTAAAACACTTCGTTTCCCACTCTCCGCCGAGTTTTTTTCGAAGCGTTGAGTGTTGAGTGCCGGAACTGAACGTCGGGCTTTCTGCCTTAGTACCAGAGAGAAGTTATAGAATATTAGTAAATCATAATTCATCCCGTCGAGTGGGGATCTAACCCATAACCGTCGCCTCTGCGTCACGACGACACCAAATATTTTTGCATTATATTTTTATTATTATCATGGCGCAGGGGCACAAAGTGTGACTGTAAAACCGACTGGTTGTGGGCTCGATCCCCACTCGGGGAGATGAAATATTTATATTCCCATTTCTTCGCTCTGGTGTCGAGGACAAGCCCGACGTTGAGTTCTGCCACTCAACACGCAATGCCTCCAGAATTCGGCAGAAAGTGGGGAACGGAGCGTAAAGCTGATTTATTTATGATTTATTTTACCATATTTTTGAGCCTACATTTCTTAATAAGTCGAATTAATCAAACATGTATTACATATGTAGGTATATGTATTAAGAGACGAAAGAAAGCATTGTGTTAAACAACTAAGAAAATACGTCCCAATTATTCCATATATTACGGTCACAATTAGTACCTACGTATGCTTTGAACTCAATTGTTTGAATCAACTGAAACATTAGTCATCGTAAATATTTCTTAAGGAGTCTATGGACTAAATTAAATGTAACTTTCAAATTGATTTTTAAACGTATTCACTACTCTTCCGCCCACATGTCTGCGGCATACAACTAAAAAAAAAAAAAGAAAACGCAATCTCATATAACTATATATGTTTTTTATATAACATTTTTAACCTAAACCTTAAAAAAAATAAAAATCAGCTTCACACTGTATCCCGCACACAACAGGGCAGGCAGAGAAAACCTAGTGTTAAGACACACCGATCCCCACATTCCGCCGAGTTCTGGAGGCATCGTGTGTTGAGTAGTGGAACTCAACGACGCACTTTGCCGCATTTTTTAAATAAAATAAGAAAGAAAATAATATTTTTTATTTTCCATTTTAAATTAAGATTTGAACTTGCTTTGATATCCAGCATGTTTTGCACTTTACGGCGTATAACAGGATCTGTAAAGCAAATCTTCTTCGTTCTCTACTCACCGCTCGAAATAAATCCCGCACTTTCTTACAAAATTCATAGCGTTTACAGTCAAACAAATAAATGATAATAAGACCAAGCATAAGCATTTATTAAATCTTAATAAAAAAAGACTACAAAATTATCAATACTTTTTTTTATCATAATACGATGATTAAGTAGTAGATATGTACAGAAGTTCGTTCTAACAACCGTAACCGTAAGAGAATTCTCTTATTCAAACATTTAATGTATTAACATATAATGTATTTTTTATCTGTGGATTTTACGGCTTATTACGTTTAATTGTAATGGATTGTGGAAAGTTCCCAAAAAAAAAAACAAAAACGAATATACGGCTGTTATTATATTATATAATATAATAACAGCTGTTGTTGTTTTTCCTAATATCGCGTCTTATTACAGTAGATAGCAGGGCAGGCAGTAGGAAGTTGGAAACCTAGTGTTAAGACACTCCGTTCTCCACTTTCAGCAAAGTTTTCGAGACATTGTACGTATAAAGGTGCAACTTAACGCCGCGCTTTGACTTGTTACTTTACATTTACGTTGCAGACCGAAGAAAAAGAAAATAATTCAATCGCGAGAATCGAAAATATCTAAAGAAAAAAAGAGAACAAAGTTGCAGGCAAATGATGACTGATTCACGAATTGATATCTCTTTAAATCTCGCCCACTGAGACTCATACATACATACACATGTAAACAACTCGAATGGGGTCAACGCACCGCCACCTACTTTCCCCCCAGGAGTATTTATTTTAGTTTCAGTATCAGCGGAAACATTGTTGAATTGGATATGCGAATCACATGTGACTAGTGGTTTAGATATTTATAATGGTCTTTGTTACATAGTCACTGTAACCATTGGTATACAAAAAAAACCATTTGCATGTATGTTTGTTAGTGTACAAGGTAATCTTTCAATCTACAGAACCTCAAACCTATTGCAAAACTGTTTAAGTTTAAACGTGTTTCTTTTATTATTATTATTGTAACAGAATCTATATGATTAAGTAGGTACCCAAAGGGGGATATACATGCATGCATTTAAATATGACTGAGTCAAATCAATTAATTTTATCAGATTTTCTCGTAATAGAGTAACACTCAAAACAAACTAAGTGTAATGTAGAATATTTTATAGAAGAGAATAAATAATTTAATTTTCAATTTTTTAGCTTCTTGCTGTATTCCGCAAATAGCAGAGTATGCAGAGCAAACCTAATTTTAAGACACTCTATTCTGCACACACTTTCTATGAGACATTGAGAATAGCGGAACTCAATGTTGCACCATACTTAGTCTTGTTACCAGGAACTAAAAATGAAAATATTAATTTCAATGAGTCAAGTCAAAGCTACACCTGACACCTTTACAACAGTCAGAGTCCTGATAAAAAAAATAACTTAGTTATATAATATATTTATTTTTACCATTTACAAATTATTTCTGAGTGAAAGCACAGACAAAAAACGTTTGTTTTGTTTGTTTTGTATATAAGATATCAATATATAATTTTTATCTTAATTATAATAAATAATAATACTTTATAATAGTATATCTATATAGGTTACATTACAAGCTACAATAATAAAATTGCTATCAGATATGTATCCAGTACAATATATAATAAACATTTAAATGTAAACAATATTTTGATGAAAAAAAAAACAGTTGCCTTTGTGGGTTTGACTTTCACTCAGAAAAAATAATTATTTTCATTTCTTAGCTCTGGTAACAAAAAAATGTGCCAAAAATTAGGCAGAATGTCTCTAAAATTAGACCTACTCTCCTATATGCAAGATATAGAATCAATGAAAAAAAAAATGTTAAAGTAAATACTAAGTATAAAAAGACAATACTAAAAAGTAGGAATTTCTTGATCTCATGACTCAGTTGTCTTCACTAAAGGTCAGTGTGACTCATAATCTAAATATTCTCTTATACGAAGAGAAAGGATTCCACAAATAGAGTTCTTAATTATTTAAACAGAACAAAGTTTAGATCTGAGGTCATTGTGGTGATTAGTAGGGGGTATTTGACTGTAGATGTGATGGTTTTGGGTTCAATTTCCACTCAGAACAGTGAACTACTTGAACTAAGCTGCTCTGGTAGACAAAATAAGTCTTTGGTTTCTGCCACTTACATTAATTATTTTGAATTTAAATTTAAAATGTGTGGTCATGTTATGACAGGACAAAGTATGATGCTAAGCAAAAATAGAAGTTTATTTTAAATGTATAGAAAGAATATTACTAGTGTTTGCAAATGAATTGTTATTCTTCTCTATAATAAAATATTCTAATAACATGAGAATTTTCTTTATAAGTAACATTACTTGTAACAATTTAATGTATGATGTGAACAATTGTGTGAATTTGAAATATTTACAAAATAAATCTTTATTCATAAATATTATATTATTGTTTATTCTTGATAAAGGATTATGTAAATTTTATTGAAAAAGATCACACTTTATATAAATAATAATAATATGATAATGTTATTTTTTATATAATATTTCTATTTACTACTACAGTATATAAACTATTTTTATATATACAAATAATAACTATCAAATATACAGGTTTTTTATTTCAACCTATAAGCTGAAATTAAATTTAAAATACCTATTCATTTTAATCATCTTTCCTATGACATATTTTAAGTTAATGTATTTGTGTTCATTGATATTAAGGAGTACATAAATAATAATTAATTCACTTATTAGTAGATCAAATTAATCTAAAGTGGCAAGTAGTACAAAAAATACTATTACAAAAATACTACATGTTATGTAGTATTTTAGTTATAGTAGGTAGGTAGTTTTTGTATGATCCGCAAATTTGCTGAGCTGTTAGTAATGATATTGACTTTAAATATATAAAAAAGTATTCAATATTATCACAGTATGAAAAGAATATAAATACATTATTGCCTATGCTAAATAAAAAATATGAAACGAGCATGTAACTGTTCTAATATGTAACGGAAAAACTTAGCTTAGAGACATAACGGTTTTAAATATTTTCATTCTATACTTTTATATTTTATCCCTGTTAACGTTATCATATTAATATTCTACTTACTTTTAATCGAGTAAGGCTTCCGTTTCTCGCAGCGAGAAAAATGTGATAAGCGGCTGTTTTGAAATCCATAATGGTTTTCCTTGCGACGTAGAAACTCACAAATGTCGTAAAGCACTTTATTCACAGCACTTTCTTCTCAAAATAATCATTGAAATGCACTATATCACGTATACAACAAAGCAACCAAAATATTTTTTCAAAACACTCCGCACTACACTCGAGCCTTCTGTCGAACAGCTGCAGCCGCAGGACAATCACAATCTGCCATTAAAAAAGTCCATAAGCAAAATTTTAGATTAACCATAGACAATCGTTATGTCAAATTTATTTTTTATCTGTGATGTTAAAGATGATGAGACGATGTAAATGTGGTGGTGTGGTGTATAATGTAAAATAGTTTATATATTTGAATTATTAATTTTTAACACACAAAAAGAAATGTTTAATATTATATATATATATATATATATAATATTTTAATACAAGTTTTTTTCTTCTTCTGAAGAATACGATAATTTTTTAGAGTTGATAATATTTTCTGTGTTTTAAGATTTTATCATAATATATGTTTGAATTAATCGCCATATAGTGCATGTGATTTATTTTATTATATTAAATATAAATTTTATTCCTTTTTTAATTATTGCTTTTACAACAGATAACGTAAAACGTTTTGTAATTTATTAGTTTTCGAATCTTCGAGCTGTCTCGTTGGGTGAATGAATGATGGATGGATGTGAGTTGACAGGCAACAAAAATTGCGGCGTGGATTTATGGTTAAAAAACTGTGAGATACTAACTGTTGCTTGTTTTATATCGTATTTGTTATATAAAAATTCTCGTTAGAGAAAATACTGCTATTTTTGGTCACGTTTAAAGTTGTGTGTGTCAATATTATGACTGATAATTTAAAAGTTTTAAGACAAAGTTTATGCATATCATTGTGTTTAGCGCCTAGCCGCGGGTTTTCCGTGTTAAGTGCATTATAGCGAAGGCTGACAACTTCATGGAAATGGTGCCGTCAATTTTATTTCATATAAGATCAAAAGAAAACTATATTTTTTCGTGAAAAATAGAAGCTTTGTGTAGTTTAGTGACAGGATGTATCCGACGCCGACGCGGCACCCGGCGGCTGCTGTGAGGGTTTGTATTATTTTTCAAATATAAATTGCTTCTAAATGTAAATACAAGTTTTAAGATGATTAGTATTAAAATTTTACGAGTTTTTAGTACACTAGTAATATTTTTTTTTTATTTCTTTATAGGGACCGCAGCCTACGGCAGGTCCAATTAAGTTTACTATAGCGGATAATCTAGAACGTATAAAGGAAGAGTTTAACTTTCTACAAGCACAGTGTCATCAGTGAGTATTAATCAACTATTTATGATTTTTAAATTAAATTTTCATACATAATTTATTAAACATAAATATAATTAAAAACAATTCTAATAACATATTGTAGCACTTATCCCTATATATATTAAATACTTTTCAGATTGAAATTGGAATGTGAAAAGTTTGCCAATGAGAAAACTGAAATGCAGCGACATTACGTGATGGTAAAACTGCTTTTTACATTAATTTTATTCTTCATTATAGTCTTTTAGTGTTTCAATACATTAATTATATTTTTCTTTTTCAGTATTATGAAATGTCATATGGCCTCAATGTTGAAATGCATAAACAGGTGTGTACTTATAATATTTAATTACTATGTTTGATATGTAAATACTATTAGCACTTTTAATGACATCTATTGTTCACAATAATATTTGTTTTTTAATGTAAATATGTTCTGTGTGATAATATATTTGAATTTTGTTACCATAGAGTCTTAGTATAAAAAAATGTGCATAAAGTAGCCTGTATTTTCTTAATTTTTTTAGTTTCTTTCTGTATCCTGCATAAAGAAGATTCTACAGTGGGGACTTGGAAACCAAGTGTTAAAACACTCCATACCCATTAAGACACCTCTATTCCTCACTTTTTGCCCAATTCTTGAGGCTTTGTGTGTTGAGTGGCAAAACTCAATGCCATATTTTCATGCCGTGCCATGACGTCGATGCCATATTATCATAATAGTATTATATAAAATCAAGACTGTCATCAATCAGTGTCAAGACACTACATATCCTGAGTGACTGATTGTGGAGTAGCAAAATTTAACATATTTTGCCTTGCCCCATTGGGGATTGAATTCACAACCATCGCTTTTATGGTCAGTTTTTATACTACTGTTCAATAGTTTTTATCTCTACTCTACAATAGTTTTTATACTATTATATTACTAACTACTGTTTTATTGAAAAAAGACATTATTAATTTTATATTTACTTAAATGACAATAATCAACAAAATCTTTATTGTGATGAATCATAATTTACCTTAAAAATACATTAAAATTATATTACTGATATCACCATGACATTTAAATGATATTATTAATATCCACCACTCGACATAATGTCTCTAAAATTTGACAAAAAGTGGTCATTGGAATGTCTTAAGGTCAATTAATAAGTTTCCTCTGCCTACTGGGTATATGCGGGATACAGCATCAAGCAAAGTAAAGAATAACGATTATGTATATTTAAATTGAAATTCCTGTTTTTAGACGGAAATAGCAAAACGACTGAGTGCAATAATAGGACAAGTGCTGCCGTTCCTAGCCCAAGAGCACCAACAGCAGGTCGCCTCAGCGGTGGAGAGAGCCAAGCAGGTCACTATGTCTGAACTTAACGCTATCATTGGGGTAAGGTTCATTTTTGAAAAATGTTAGTTCAATGGGGATTTTATTGTGTTAAATATGATTTTTCTTTTAATATAATGCATAGGTATTCTATGATAAAATTGACTGATTTTTAGAAGGCCAACGACTAACTCAACATTTGCTCTTTCCAATATTAATGTTACAATTTTATTATTCAAATTTGGTTAAAATTTTTATATGTTTTCTAAAAAAAGATTGTATAACCTTTAGTGTAGAATAATGCTACATAGAAATGATTTTACTGAATATAATTCATTCTCTCGTCTATATTATCATGGAGTATCTACATTATTTCATGAAAAAAAATATATATCTAAAATAATTAGAATTATTAATAAATAGTTTAAATTTGAAAAAGTAATATAAAATTACAAATCTTTTATAATTTTATTATGTGGAGTTGCTATCTTAATGCTTAAATTAATACAAAAAATACTTTCTAAATTTTGTTACAAAACTGAGTATGGATTTGTTTAATGTTGTCCGCAGCAACAACAACAACAAGGCCTCCAGCAACTCCTTGTAAGTGACAACAAATATTGTTGTGCTTAGTTTTTTTTTTCGTTTTTTGTGATTAACACCAATTGTTTTTTTTTAATAGGCACCACCATCTTTTAAAATTACAAATTGATTGACATTGATTTTTTTTATAGCTTCACAATGTATTCTGCAGAGTGGACCTGTGACTTTAGCTAAGACACTCTTTTCTCTATATTCCGCCAAATTCTTGTGGCATTGCGTGTTGAGTGGCGGAGTTTCGTTACCAGAGCAAGGAAATGAAAATATTTAATATTTTATTCCCCGAGTGGGTATTGAATTCACAACCGTTGCGTTTACCGTCTCACGCTTGTGCCCCTGCCCCACGACGGCATTTCAGTTTTGTGATTAACACCAATTGTTTTTTAATAGTTCTGATCATCATTTAAAATTACAACTTGAATGAATATTTAATTTAATTATATGTCATTTTAATTTTAATTGAGATATCACACACAAACTTTTATTGCCGATTTAAAACTAGATTAGATAAAAATTATTTATGTTTACACAAACTCAATATCATAGTGTTGAATCAACAGTAACTGTAATTAAATGTTGAAACAATGATTTCAAATAATATTGTCAATTAACTGATAAATTATGGGTAATTTGTTTTTTTTTACTACTAAAATATTTATAAATTTTTATATTAATAATGAAAAATGTAGTAAATAACGATGGAATAATGACAAACTGCAGATAAACAGGTTTTAAGTCTAAAAAGATACAATCAAAAAGGATCATTCATAAATTATGTCATACGTTAAGTGATGAGGATGGGGTTGAAGTGTGTGACATTGTGTGACATGCAGTGGGGAGGGGTCATAGTGGCATTATATTTGAAAATATAATATCTAAACTGCGTCGTGGCTCAGCGGCATAGCACCTGATGTAAACTAGAAGGCTTTGTGGGTTCAATTCTGACTCAGAGGAATGAATTATTATCATTTCCCTGCTCTGGTATCAAGACGCCAGCAATGTATCTTAAATTCGACGAAAAATGGGGATTGAAGTACCTTAGCACTAGATTATTTGTGTCTACGTATATAAGCTGGAAATAACATGAAGTTAAAATAAATCTTAATATTAAAATTTAAAACTTGTGTGAACATAAATGATTTTCGAATCGTTGTTTTGTTTAAATTGAGAAACGGAGTGCCTTAACAATAGGTTCCCTCTGCCTACCGTGATGTGTGTGAGATACAGCATGAAGCTGTTTTGTTTAAATAGTTTCTAGGTGTAAAATTGCAAAATATATGTATAATGTCACACTTGATGAGGTCCTACAAATGTGACAAGTTGTGACAACGGATAGATAGGTTAAAAACATGAAATTTGTGTGACGTAATTTATGAATGGTGCCTTATGGGTTTATTCTAATTAAAATTCTGAAATAATTATAATTTACTTTTCTTCTTTATTTACGTTATATTTCTTATAAGTGCTGCTTAAAACATATATATAAACAAAATATTTGAAAAATTATCGTTTTAAGTAGTAAATGTAACTGTAATTGATGAAAGTAGTTGAAATTTCTTTATATGAAACAATTTATAGATTTTTTTATCATCTTTTTTATGTTTCAATTAATTTTAGCACCATTGAGTTTTAAGTTGTTGCTTATGCTGCACATTATTTTTGTTTTTGTATGTGATTATTTTTAATCTATAATCATTTTTGTTAGAGCAATGTTTTGTGCGATGTTATTATTTTTTTGGTACATTTTAAGTAAAATTAACTATTCATTTATTTACAGGGTTATTGACATCTGAACTAGTAATGACAAATTTATAGGATGTGGTTATAAATTCACCTAAGACTTAATTTTAAATATTATTTTTTTAAAACAAATCATTAAGTTGACCACATGTATAGAAATACTTAAAATAAATATACTGTATATTTTTAAATTCTTTAAAAAAATAATTTTAATTAACATTCGTAAAGGAACTTGAGGAACTAAGTTGCAAGATGTAGCATCAAACATTAAAATATTCTTTTATTATGATTATATTAACATTGATTAAATTTGATTTTACTGTGAATTTATTATACAGGGTGGAAGAGGCAGCGCTCCATTTACGGAACTAGCATATAGGGTAAAATATTTCAAACCTATACCTAAAGCAATTAATCAAGATGCCTCAACAGTTTGGACGTAGGATTTTTTTTTCATTTCACGATTTTTATCCATACCTGTATTTCGTGTGACGCGATTACGTATAGATCCCAATAACATAAACACTTACTACTACAAAAATACTACTAAAGGTTAAACAACTTTGAACTTTATCGCCAATACATACGACTCGATTTCGAAATGAGGCGTGTGCGGCGGTGTTCCTTTGATAGGTTTATGTGTGCGTGCGTCATCCTTACAAAGGGCGTTTTGTTTTAAAATGACAATTTTATTATTTATTTTGTTTGAAAAAAAACTTTTTCATTTATGGGAATTTATTTTTTTCTGAATTATATTAGGCTTTTATAGAGTAGTTAAAACTGTGGTTTCATTTAATGTGGTGCTAACACTTCCACCCTGTATATAAAATGGATTTTTAAAAGCATTTTTTAATAATAATGAAAATAAAGGAAACTATGAAAAGTCTTAAAATATAAAGATTATAATTAATTTATTTCATTATTCATCCATCCATTTAGTATTTCTAACAATTGTTTTCATATATCATTCTTATATGCTTAATTTAAAGTATCGAATCATACCATAGGAATTTTAGTATAATCAATAATTATGTATTACCATTTAAACGTAGCACACTTTAGCTCTGTAACTAACATTTATATTGGGAATTTTTACTTATTATAATAGTTTTTATCACATATCTCTCTTACTAAATGGATTTGGCTGAGATAATATATTATCAAGATAATCTGTTTTCTCAGTTTATATTGTTATATAAAGTGAGAAATATAAGTATTATATCCATGTATAATATTATATCACATTTTCAATATATTTTATATAAATAGGACACCCACAAAAATCACTATACACTACAATCGACGAAGCGTAGCCGCCCTGAAGTTAGCAGTAGATGTATGCGTAAATTAGAATTTAATATTTTTCCTACTTTTCATTATTTTCTTCCCTAGTGTACAACGTACAAAGTTCAAAAAGCCTCTCTTCAACGTGGGCACGATTCGTCGACCGTACTGTATATACGTGTATAGTGCTTTTTTTTCTTTGCTTAACATTTACGAAGGGATTATTATATACATTTATTTTGTCATCATATATTTAATCCACTCAGTTCTCTTCTATAATAATTATTATTATCTTTATATAAACATATAACTAATTATATTAACGATACCTTGTTTACAGCAACAAATACACGCGTCTGCCGGTTTGCCCCACGGCGTGGGGGGTGCTGGCGCGTTGCTAGGAGGTGGCCTTCTGTTCCCCGGGGCCGGACCTCCGCCTACTCCACATTTGCCGCCGCCAGCTCATAAGGTGTGGATTTTTTTGTTCTTATTTAAATTACAACTGAAAAAAATGTGCACTTTATATATTTTTATATGTGTTGTACACGACTCCTCTAAACGTTAATAAATAACAATCGCCTACGTATATAATATAGCAAAGTTACAACAACAACAGTTTTTTTATTAATTTATTTAACTAATGTAAAGAAAACCGATATTTGCTCCTAATAAATTAATCAATCCCGCACAGAGCAGAGTAGGCAGAGGGAACCTAGTGTTAAGAAACTCCGTTTCCCACTTTCTGCCGAGTTCTGGAGGTATTGCGTGTTGAGTGGTGGAGCTCAATGCTACGACACCAGAGCAAAGAAATGAAAATATAAATTTAAATAAATATTACATTTCCTCGAGTGCGGATTGAACCCATAACCAGTCGATTTTACAGTCACACTTTGTGCCCATGCGCCACGACTGGCCTCCAATGCTCCTAATAATATATTCTTAATAATAATAAAACATTGATTGCCATGAAAAACATACAATATACAAAAATAGTACATTATTATTGGCAGGGTGCATAGTACTAGGTGACAGTATTATAAACGCTCGCAGCGCTCATGGTGGCCAAAAGTAGAAAAAATTTAGGCTTTGTCACTTATTAATGTCAAAGCAATCTGTTCGACTTATCGTTTTATTAAGTTATTAAAAACGAGTCACAGCAGTTGCAGTTGTACTACAATGCAACAAATACATTTACATGTAACAGATATATTTATAGTGAAGTATGTGATGCAGAAATACAAACAGAAATAGACAACTCAACTATTTATATAAAAAATTACAATAAAATGAAGAACAAAATATGTAATACCCTTAAAAAAACATACACAGATGTGGCGACTTCAACAAAAAAAAAATATTTTACTGGGTTTTCATCTATCTGTAATGATGAGCAACATATAGATCTTGCAGGTGTAATATTCAACAATTTCCAATTATTATTGAAAACATTAGCAACTAATCACAAATACAGTATTAATAGTTTTTTTTTATTTTAATTATTTTTTTTTCTTAAATTACATTTCGTTTCGTTCACGTTTTGATATTATAATAATCATTTATTTAGAAAATAAATTATTATAATAATATCAAAACTAGGTAACTACTATACTAACTGCCATTAAATTTGCTTTGTTTCCTTGTTTTTCAGTAAAACTACAACTAAAAAAAGTAGTAAACAAATTCTGATATAACCAAAATAAAACTCAATTTTGAATAGAAATTACTTACCTCTCTCAATTTGAATAACCAGAAATGATTTATCGACACTTTTTCCACCCAAATCACAGTAATTAAGTAATATAAATGAATTTGAAAGTATTTTACGAATATTTTCAAACAATCCCGCCATCATATGTCACAGCGTCAGAGCCTACAAATTTGCGTACGCTGGGTGGCGCTGTGGTCGTGCACGGTGCCAATAGCTGACATTATTGCAATAGGTTTGATGTTTGAGTTTCGGCTCTCAAGCATCGCTGTTTTTCAGTTGCACCTTAGAAATTTTGATATTGAGATGAGATGTTAAGCGGGTGTACAAAAAACCTCTTGTATTTAAAGTTACTTAACATTTCTTTGACAAAAATAAAAAAAAACAGACTAGCGCGAGTTAGACTCCCCCACCGAGAGTTCCGTAAAAAACTTGGAGGTCACGAGCTTTTTCTAATATTTAAGCTTAGCTTAGCCAGAGCCCTTACATCTGATACCTCATTTGAAAAAAAAGCCGCTAGCTTTAATACCAAATTTTGCCCCCATTAATTCTAATTAAGAATAAATACCCTCAAAGGCTGTTATTTTATAGAATAATGATAGCTCTCAAATTTTATGGTTTCAAAACTATGCTAAGTGATAGGCAATAGAAAATAAAAACGAAACGAAAGTTAGCTACTATTTTATGAGTTACCACTATCAAAATTTTATATTCCATGAACTGCAAGGATCTACCAGCTTACCGGTGTAGGGTGTACATGTAAAGAAGTTTTCAGGTTTATAACGTAAGGAAGGTCTGGCTTGATCTGGCTCTCGGGCTATATTGTATTAAACTCCCTTGACCACCTAATGTTGGTATATTTACAATTGGTTCATAAATTATTATATAGATATTTTGTCGACACAGAATAACCGTTTTATCGAATGGGCTAATGCGGACGAAGATGAGAGCGTGTCGCTACTTATAAATATGTGAGGCCCTCGTGGCACAAAATCTGAGTGTTTGTAGGTTGCTTGTGAGAGGGGAATGATTATATTAAGTTATTATATTATTGTAATTTTCTCGCTCTGGTAAGTACATTTTGGTCCCGCTACTCACTTAACACAACGTCTCTGATTCGCAATTCCTCGAGATTGTAAATGTTCATAGGCGAAGGTATCGAATATATGGAGCTGTGTGTGGGGAAAGGTTCGTCTTAACATTAGGTTTCCTCTGCCTAGCCTACTATACAGAGTGTTTTCGCCAGCACCACTTTAAATGAAACCACAGTTTTAACTACTCTATAAAAGCCTAATACAATTTTTAAAAAATCCCAAAAATGAAAAAGTGATTTTTTCAAACAAAATAAATAATAAAATTATTGTTATACTATAAAAAGCCATTTGTCAAGAACGACGCACACACACATAAACCTATCAAAGGGAAAACCGCCGCACACGCCTCATTCCGAAATCGAGTCGTAGGTATTGGCGGCAAAGTTCAAAGTAAATTAACCTTTAGTAGTATTTTTATAGTAGTATGTGTTTCGGTTATTGGTATCTATGCGTAACTGCGTCACACGAAATACAGGTATGGATAAACATCGTGAAATGAAAAAAACCCTACTTCTAAACTGTTGATGTATCTTGATTAATTTCCTTAGGTATGGGCTTAAAATATTTTGCCCTATATGTGTTGTAAAAGGAGCGCTGACGCTTCCACTCTGTATACGGGATAGAATAATTAATGTTATATCATTGCTTATTTCCGTCAGGTGGAACTTCCACCGCCGTCAGATATAAAGCCGCCAGTGCTGCCCGGTGGGCCTGCCCCTCCCCCCCTCATGTCAGGACAGCCACCCCGGGAGGATGATAGGATGTCCTCGAGGGTTATGAGTCAACAAGTAAGCAAAATTATTGATTAATATTTGATATAAGATAAGACAGCAATGTAAATAATAAATATAAGGAAGGTTGCTTCTCTTTCTTACTAACGTTACTATTGTACAGATAGAGGTAAAGTGAATATGAGTTTTGCTATGATTCTATTGAAGTTATAACATAACAATCAAAACGTCTATTTAAATTATACTTTAATTGTTATGTGATTTTTTTGTCTAATATTTAAGAGATTTATACATTTAAAAAAAAAGATCTCAAAATTATATTATATAAATGAACAAAGTTATACTAAAATTAAGTTACGACGGTTTGCAAATATATAGTTTGTAGTCCACTTTTCGTTTATATCTGAAAACTGTTTTTGATTTCGATATGAAAATTTCATATACGTTATATAACTGTTTCTGCCAAATAAACGAAAATGTCTACGCATATTTTGTTTTTATTTTTAAATTGTAATGCTTATGCTTTTTTCATTTAAAAATCCAGCAAAGGCGATCAGTATCACCGCACGAGCGCGAACAAAAGTACCGACCGCGGTCTCCAGAACCGGAGCCCCTCGACACTAAACGAAGGAAGGAGGAGAAGGTACTCGGACATGTGAGTCTATGTAGTGTATGTGTCGTGCCGCTTGTTTATACTGTTACACGCTTCTTGTGAGTGGTCGGGGTGGCTGACGGTGACAGTGACAGGGATTTGACAGCTCTTTGACATTGACAGATTTGTGACATTTGACAGTTTTGCGATATTTGAAATGTGCTCAACTTTTGCGTTCGCCAAATTTGAAAGAAGAATGCGATTACCGTGTATTGGGTTTTATTTTTGAAAAGAATTATTTCATATTACATCATTTGACATTGACAATAAGTGCTATGTGATTTGTGCTCTACTGGCGAATTCGAAACCTAATATAATTTATATTTATGTTCGAATTTTAAATTTTGAAGACTCTTCGTTCCATATGAACAGTGCCTCTTGATGATGCTATTACCTGCTTTCTGTAAGTAATTCAAGTGGCTAGTGATCAGTTCAGTTCTTAATGTATGGCGTCCCGAGCGTGCCAGTTGAACACTAATCACTTCGCCTTTGCTAATGTCACATTGTATGGATGGCTAATGATGTTGTGTCATACCCTCTCTATGTCACAGTTGTGTCACAGTGTCAGATATTTGACAGTTCTATAACATTAGATATTTTCTAACTATTACTTTCGAGAAATATACTATAAGTAGAGAAAGCGACTAACATGTATTATATTGTATAGGAGGATAACGTTTTCGGATATGTTTGAGTCGTATGTAGTGTATAGTGTAGTCTATGTGCCGTGGTGGTTTTTTGTATTGCTTGTATGACAGTGACAGACTTTTGACAGCTACTTAATATTTTAAAATGTTATATTCAATTAAAATTTGTGACTACAGGCACGGGTATTATAAGGGGATAGTAAAAGCAATTTAATTATTAAACATATTTTCTAAATCTTACTTAACTGGGTGTATAATCTACATTGGACTGACGTGTCTACGGGCGCCACTTGAGTACAATTTTTACTTGTATACATATTTTTTGTCATTATTTATATCAAAGAATATAACGTTAGTAATAAACTATTACACAATATACTGAGATTTTTGATATTATAAGTTTTGTGTTCTACTTTAAAATTTTAAGTTTATATTCTTATTGGTTTACTCTGTAATGTTACATTGACTCTGTTAGTAAATAATTTTGATAGTATTTTCTTGCTTTTTTCCCACTTCTTAACAGTACATGAGATTATAGGAGGATAAATTAAAATACCAACAGTTACTAATTTTATACAATCAGCCGCCTTATTTCCAGCTTTGTAAATGCTTCTTGATGTAATTATTTTGTTGCTCTTATTTCTATCGCTGTCTAATAAATAGCTTTAACAAAAAACACATACAATTATAATTATTTATATTAGATATTTGAAATATAGTTTTTTAATTTATATTTCAGGATAGTGATGCGGAGAAAAGTGATCAAGATCTTGTCGTTGATGTAGCTAATGAGGTGAATACAGTGATATGTTGTGTTGTAAATATTTTAAAAATATATTATTTATTTATATATAGGCAATATTCTAAGTTTTGCCATATCATTATATTTTTGCTTACCAAACCACAGACCTATTTCGTCTGTGCCTTTTTTGTTCTTATTTTTGTTATTGTTACCCTTTTTTTATGTATGCCAAAATTCTATCCTATTCTAAGATATGTTTTATGTTTTTTTTTTAACTTTAGGAGGAAAGAGGATCCCCAAGTGTACGGACGGAGGGTGAGAGAACGGAGAACGGTCCGCGACCGCCATCAAGGTCGGGATCATCTTCAAGTAGGTCTACGCCGAAGAGTTCTAAAGATGTAAGTAAATTTTATATTTTTTTACCTCAGTGTTTATTAAATACATTGTATATGGTGAATTCATTACTTTACAACATGTGAAAATATTTACAAATAACCACTGGAGTGTACACATTTAATGTTAATATTTACAAATTAACTTAAAAGATATGTGAAACAATTTCCTTTTTTTATCTGCTTTCAATTTTGTAATAAATAAAAAAAGAGATATTTTAAATTGCAACCCATCCCGCCCCCAGGAGAAGCCGGGCACCCCGGGCGCGAAGAGCCGCGCGCCCACGCCCACGGGGCGGTACGCGTTCCCGCCCTACGCGTACCGGCCGCCGCTGCCCTACGACGCGCCGCACGCGCCGCTCGCGCGCAGCAACGGCCTGGCGCCCGGCAAGCCGCCCTACTCGTACCACACGTGCGGCGGGCCGCTGCAGCCCGTGCCGTTCCCGGCGGACGCGCTGGCGGGCGCGGGCGTGCCGCGCGGCGCGCGCGCGGTGGCGGCGCTGGCGCACGGCGAGGTGGTGTGCGCCGTGGCGCTGTCGCAGGCGGGCGGCGCGCGCCACGCCTACACGGGCGGCAAGGGCTGCGTGAAGCTGTGGGACATCTCCAGCCCGGCGGCCGGCGCCGAGCCGCTGTCGCAGCTGGACTGCCTGCAGCGCGACAACTACATCCGCTCGGTGAAGCTGCTGCCGGACGGGCGCACGCTGCTGGTGGGCGGCGAGGCCTCCAACCTGTCCATCTGGGACCTGTCCGCGCCCACGCCGCGCATGCGCGCCGAGCTCACCTCCTCCGCGCCCGCCTGCTACGCGCTCGCCATCAGCCCCGACTCCAAGGTGACAGTTAAATTTATATAAAAACGTGACTAATATTAACCACTCCCTGGAGACACTTTCAAAATTTTCATGTAAATTTCCAAATGTTATAATCATTCTTAATTTATGATTTTTTAATATTGACAAACCTTAACAAATTTGCTATAGGACCAATTTCTTCATTCCTTATTAGTCAGCTGGTTTAGTATGATTAAACATCAGATGTTCCTGTTTTCAAAATCGATTAAATTCTTTGTCCTTCCCAGGATAGGCTTATATAACTATCAAGTTAAACATTTTTTTTTTAATTTCGACAACGACAAATATTCAGCTTTTAATGTTCTATTTGACCGTAGGATAAAAATAAAAAAATATATATTCCATGAGGCCGTCGTGGCCCAGTGGCACAAGGGTGTGACTGTAACGCGACGGTTGTGGGTTCGATCCCCACTCGAGGAAATGAAATGTTTACTTAAATTTATATTTCCATTTCTTCGCTCTGGTGTCAAGGCTAAGCGCGGCGTTGAGTTCTGCCACTCAACACGCAATGCCTCCAGAATTCGGCAGAAAGTGGGGAACGGAGTGTCTTAACACTAGGTTCCCTCTGCCTACCCTGCTGTGTGCGGGATATAGCGTGAAGCTAATTTAATTTAAATTTTAATTTAAATAACATTCGATATTACAATGTTTCAGGTGTGCTTCAGTTGTTGTTCAGACGGTAATATAGCCGTATGGGATCTCCATAATCAAACCTTAGTTAGACAATTTCAAGGTGAGACTATATTTATATTTTTTTTACATAATTATTTAATCACGGAACCCAACGACGTGCTCCGTCTTACCGGGGGCGATGAAATAACAATATTTATTTAATGTTACTTTATAAAAATAAATGTTTTTTAATTATTTTACCTATTATTCATTCAAAATTAAATCAAATAATTTTATTTAAAATAAGAACATGTTGCATTTTTTGAACGTCAAATAATTTACCACCAGTTCACTAAAATTAATGCCTCAGACCTGAGAAGAACCGGCGCAAGAAACTCAGCGGGACTTTTTTTTTAAATCAATTATATAAAATCACATTTTAACATTTCTGACATGATATTTTGAAACAGACTGGAGCGAGTTTTTTATTCCCAAGGCGTGTTATCATTTACAAAATCATTAATTTGGTAATAACCTTTAACACACAAACGTCTTTTCACAATTTTTTTAAATCGTGATATAGAAAATTCTCTGACGTTTTCTGGGATCCTATTGTAAAAGCGTACACATGTCCCATAAAAGAATTACGAATTCGATGCAACCGAGTTACAGGTGCACTAAGATTAAGCCTTTTCCTGGTGATAATATTACGCACATCACCAATTTTGGTATAATTATTAATATTTTTTTTTGTTTCTTTATTGAAAATGTCAATTAACATTATCTTCAAATTGAAGTTAACAAGCTGTGCTATGCTTCCTTAGGGCACACGGACGGCGCGTCGTGCATCGACATCAGCCCGGACGGCACGCGGCTGTGGACGGGCGGGCTCGACAACACGGTGCGCTCGTGGGACCTGCGCGAGGGCCGCCAGCTGCACCAGCACGACTTCTCCAGCCAGATATTCTCGCTGGGATACTGTCCGACGGGTATGGGGCTCGAATCACGTTTGGGAAATGTATTTACAGTAAGGTCGAAGAGTCGTGGGTTAAAGATATTAAAGGATTTTATTTGCTTTTGACTATTTTACTCTAATTATTAATAAATGTGTATTGTTAACTTGGAAGGGAAAAGTTCAGTAAGATTAACATCATAACGGCCACGACTTGTCGACCGTACTGTTCGTCGTATGTAATATTGAGTTTTGTAATTAGTGAAATTATAATAAAAATATATTTATTATAATAATAAGGAATTTACTCTTTTTCTTTTTGGGATACTTTACGACAAGTATGGGATTCCAGTCATGAGTTTTGGGAATGAGAAGGATGGTAGTGTTTTTTTGTCTGTGACTAAAACTTAATGCCTTATTTATGCTATATTTGATGATCGTGTTGAAAAAACATTAAATTTTCTCAACATACAAAATGTTCCCCAGGTTCGTGGCTAGCGGTGGGCATGGAGAACTCCCACGTGGAAGTCCTGCACGCGGGCAAACCCGACAGATACCAACTAGTTTTACACGAATCTTGTGTTTTGTCACTAAAATTTGCGGCTTGCGGCAAATGGTTCGTGTCTACAGGAAAGGATAATCTGTTGAACGCTTGGAGAACACCGTACGGTGCTAGTATATTTCAGGTGGGTTTATAAGATGTACAGCAGCGTTGAGTTACGTCATTAAATTATATACTAACATAGGTTAAGCAAATATATAATAACAAAATTATATGAATTTAAAAATCTTAAATAAAGATTTATTATTATTATTAAATACGTAATGTGATGATACTGAGTGGAAGATAGAGAATGAGATGAATTAACATTAGGTTTTCTGTGTTATATTATTATTTATCTATAACGTTTGGATGATGTCTACAGTGCTGATGTATGTTTGGTATGTCGTTGCGTTAAAGTTGATTAGTTGAAACATAACGCCGCATTTTGTTTTTTTACCAGAACGAGAATATGGAGGGACCACAGCCGTCCCGTTCACAGACAGAGGCTGTGTCTATGTGCCTTTATTGTTTGTTTTTAATATATTATGTACAAATTTTTACTTGTAGTTTATTCTCGTGCTAAATTGGGAATAACTAAGAATTTTGTATAACTCATGATATGTTGTAAGTCGGTACACAAGTACAGTAGGTTTCAACTAAATTAATTTCATATTTTTAACTAGGAAATAGGTACATGTGAAATATCTATACATATAAAAAATTAAATTGAAACCGATAGTATTATTTTCTTATTTTATATTTAACTAATTCATATATTTTTTTTGTGTCTACAGTCAAAAGAATCATCATCGGTGCTCAGTTGTGATATATCTGCGGATGATAAGTTTATAGTAACTGGTTCAGGGGACAAAAAGGCAACAGTGTACGAAGTTATGTACTAAAGTGTAAACACAAGTGATAATCTCAAAGGGTATCTTGTGCTCCGGAACGTTCTACACGGGGCAGAATAAACGGTCAAATAGTAAAAGCATTTTTATTTTAATAATAAGACCTTTTTTGTAAATCGTGACTATACAATAAAAAAATTGTAAATAAAAATCTGAATAAATAAAGCTCAAAACATTTATTTTTATTCAAACGTCAGTTGTGTTTTTATTTATGTGGTATACCTATGGTTTTACCTATGATCGCATCCTACCCTCGTTGCCCTTAAATTACTAAGCAGATACTTCACTCATATAAATGAGAAGAGAATGAGAAGAACTTTTTGTTCTAAAAAGATAATCTAGCACCAAGTTACTACGCTTTCTCTTAAGAAACATTTTTAAGCCAAATATTGGAATCTATCATTTTGTTATATGCAGGCCGATGCAATATCCTAGGAATACTAGCGGAAAGTGACACAAAAAGTATGAGTACCTTCCGGAGGTCTTGTATGAAGAGGCTGGTGACAATGGACGAGGCGAGAGGCGAGAATATGCAGAGACCATAGCGTTAGGCGCCCCCTCTGGTTACCTTGCTAGGGTTAAAGCGTGAAGCTAAAAAATAAAACACTAGAAAATAGATATTATAGTGCACAGTTACCATTTTTTTTTAGTTTCACTCCGTATCCCGCACAAAACAGACTAGGCAAAGGGAACCTATAAGTGTTTAGACACCCCCCCATCCCCTATTTTGCACTGTATTTTCGAAACATTTCATGTTGTGTGGCGTGGGTTTCTATTTATTTAAATTTTGTACTACAATGTCATTTAACCAGGTTACCTACTGGAGGCCAGGCACCCTGTTAAATCAATATATAGATCCGCCCATTATAATGTAACATGTCGTCTTGTGTTTATAACACTTTTGTTATAAGTGCCCTTTATCCTAATGATATTGTAATTTAAAGTTTGTGAGACTGAATGTTTGTTCCACTTTAACGAAGGAACTACTGAAGGAATTTAGTTGAAACTTTACAATAATATAGCTTAAACATTTAAATAACGCATATGTTACAATGCGTGTTGAGGCCAGTCGTGGTGCAGAGGCACAAAGTGTGACTGCAAAATGGACTGTTTGTGGGTTCGATCCCCACTCGAAGAGATCAAATATTTATTTAAATTTATATCTCCATTATTCGCTCTGGTGTCGGGGCAAAGCGCGGCGTTGAGGTCCGCCACTCAAGAAGCAATGCCTCCAGAATTTGGCGGAAAGTGCGGAACGGAGTGTCTTAATACTAGGTTCCCTCTGCCTACCCTGCTGTGTGCGGGATACGGCGTGAAGCTGACTTTTTTTTGTTTTACTATGTGTGGAAATATTTTGTATATAAGTTTAAGCGAACGAAGCCGCGTGTCGCTTGTTCTATGCCATTCTCCACATTGGTATATGTGTAAAATTAAAAGGAATTGATATAACGCTTATTATTAAAACAGTATTATTGAATTTACAGCTTTTTAATTTCTAATGTACAACTAATTGAGATTAAATTATAATAAATTGTCATGAATCCTAAGATCTAAATCTTAATTACATAATATATTAATTACAATTAGTAGAAATTTAAATACAATTAACTCAAAACATATTGAAATGTTTGTTATTTATATATTTTAATTTCTACATATATAATATATATTTCAATATTTTTTTATTGAAGTACTTATTGTCAATATGTTTTTTATAAATGCTTGAATAAAATAATCGCTTAAAATTAGTTTATATTGTTTTAACACAGTAGTTTGAGAAACATTGTAACATATACAAATAGAAATTATATAAGTCAATTCTGGATATAAAGATTTTGTATCAAACAAAATGGTCTTCTGTAACGAAAAAATACGCAGAATTTTATAAAAAAACTTGTAAATATTAAATAAATAAAATACATATTAATAAGTTAATTCTAAATTATTTCTTAGACGCTATCCTTCTTCACTTCGCCAGCTCTACGCGTCAATGATCTAAAGTTATCATAACCGTCATATCCATAATTACTACTGTATCCCGGATAGCGGTCGTACCCAGGTCTAGATTGATATCCTGGTCTATATCCGGGATAATTTGATCCCTGGTAATCGTATCCCGGGCGGTAGTCGTATCCAGGCCTGTATCCAGGGCGGTAGCCTGGAAAATATGTTGAAATAGGTTAAAAATTTTGAAATATTATGATTTTATTATTATGTTGTATGTGTTTTCTTATTTTATTTAAACATTACGGACTAAAATTATTAGTTTTTTTTGTTTACTGCTTCAATTAGGTTTTTTGTCTTGTTATGGCTTATTGTTATTTGTGAAAATATTATGTATTGTGGGTGAATATTAGTTATTTATTGCATACAGTTTATATAATAATATATAAATTTAATTCATAATCGTTTTTTTTTATTTAATAAGAGAATAGACGTAGAATAAAAGACAGAAATCCGTTTTTTCTCAGTAATTGATATACATAAGTGATAATTTAAAATGACTATATTTCTTTTATAGTTGTTAGAATCATTTCGACACGCAACGCCTCCAGAATTCGGCGTAAAGTGGGGAACGGAATGTTTAAATACTATACACCGTCTGACAACATGCGAGATACAGCGCGAAGCTGGAAAAACAATTGAGCCCGCAACTATGTCTAACATCTAACTACTGATTCTTAATGCTCCTACATATTATATCGATAACTTAACTATTTGTCATATACATGCCAAGTAAAAGTAGCCAAGTTCAATTTCCACTTGAAACTATAAACGTCTTATCTTTATTAAATCGAACTGGCGACCCGCTCGTGGCTTCGCCCGATTGAAGTACATGATTATTAATTTACTAATCTAAATAATTTTCGTTTTCTAATAACAATATAATTTTTAAAACAATATCTTTACTTATATTGAAAAATAATAGTTCAGTCAATTTAATAAAACAGTTTATAATCTATAGCAATTTCGTCAAAGAACATTTTTTAAAATGTTATAACTTTAAAAAAAAAACATACTCTAAATATTAAGAAAAACTATGAAAATACATTAGTCAAAACTGCAATTTAATCGATTTAGGCGTTTCTGAGATTATCATGAACAAACACGTAAAAAAATTTAAATGCCGCCAATAACATTTTTTCATGATTTTTGAAAGAGATGAAGAAAGGACGGAATGCAAGATCAGTGTAAATAGTATGATATTAGAACAAGTGAATGAAGTGGTATACTTGGGAAGTATGCTCAGTAGAGATGGAAGATACGAGATGGATGTGGAAAGGCGTATTGCTGCCGGTAACAAGGTTAACGGAGCCTTAGCTGCATTGATGAGACGGCGAAACGTCAGCACAGCTGCGCGTTTGGCTGTACATAATGCAGTTTTGGTACCGACTCTGTTATACGGCAGCGAAACGTGGGTATTACAGAAGAAGAATGAAAGAAAGATGAATGCTGTGGAGATGCGATCTCTTCGTAGGATATGCGGAGTCAGCTTAGCTGATCGAATCCGCAATGAAGAGGTACACAGAATGGCAGGTACTAGCGAGGATGTCACGGTGAGAATGAAGAAGAACGTGCTCAGCTGGTTTGGGCACGTCGAACGAATGAGTGATGAAAGAATGGCAAAAAAGATTTATGATGGAAAAGTGAGCGGTAAGAGAGGTAGGGGGAGACCTCGGTTGACCTTCGAAAACACAGTATCAAAGATACTGGAGGAAGGTTACGTAAAAAGCATGAGGACCCCCCGAAGGACATGTATGAAGAGGTTGATGACAGTGGACGAGGCGAAAGAGGTATGTAGAGACCGTAGCGTTTGGCGCTCCGTTCCCTCTGACTACCCCGCAAGGGATAAAGCGTGAAGCTAAGTTAAGTTAAGTTAAGTTAACATTTTTTCACATATATCTTCCATGTACAGACGCCAATCCTTTACGATTTTTTATAAGTATAGATAAATGATTATATAGATCATAATTTATAAGTATAGATTAGATTACCTGTCGAGTACGAATGGTATTGGAATTTATTAAACATATTTCCGCTATTTGCTTTTGAAATATACGAAATTATTGCTTAATAAAATTTATTGGAGCCAAATTTGTAAATTTAGACATAAAAATTTCTAAGTCCTATATGTGGGAGGAAAGGGAGCCAAGTGCTTATACCCTCCGTTCTTCACATATCGCCCAAATTAAAGACATTGCGTGCTGTTCCGCGTAACCCAATGCCGCTCTATGTCTTGTAAGAGCGGGTAAATGAAAATAATTCATTAATTTACTTAATTGTCATCTTATGTGTCCTATACATACATAAAAAATCCGTAGATATACATTTTTCATATTATAAGATTTGATTCCATTACATTAAAATAACTACAGCTGCACATACAGTTACATATATACAAATTTTGCATGTTTATTATGAAATGTTCTGAAAATGTTAGTAAAAAATCTGTTATAAAGTTGTATTGTCATTTTGTACAAATATTTTTTTTTATCTAGGTCAATCTAATATTGAAAATGAAAAATGTCCCTATCTTTTCCATACATCAATAAAACGCTTAGAACTGTTAAAATTATATTTACCCCCATTTCCTTGGTATCCTGATCCGAATCCCTGATAACCACCGTATCCTGGAACAAATACTCATTAAGTTGAAGTAAGTTAAATATTTAGTAAGTTAATATAACATTTTGAATTTGTACGTATAAATATAAAGATATTGCTACTTCTAACTCTGCGGAAAGTCAGAACGAAGTGTCTTAACATTAAGTTTCCTCTGCCTACCCTGCTGTGTGCGGGATACAGCGTGAAGCTGATTTACTTTAAATCCCATTACATCAGCTTCACGCTGTATCCTGCACACAGTACAGTTTCTCATTTTCCGCCGAATTCCGCCCCGCCTCGTCACCAGCTCTCGAGTGGGAATCGAATCCAAAACCAGTCGTGTTTATAGTTTACAGTAACACTTTGCGCCATGACTGGTCGATTTATTGTATTTCTTCTTATATTTTTTTTTGCGTAATTCTGACAATTGATAGACAAAGACGACCTCGGCAGTGAGTCAACCTTTTGTTTGTTTAATTTTTTGTAGAAAATCTCCTAAGAAAGGAAGATATTCTAGAAATAATTATATTTGTAGTAAAATAAGTAAAAAAAAATACTTTATCGTGGCATAGCTCTGAAGTAACTTTTTTAACCGACTTCTATAAAAGAAGAAGATTATCCTTTCGACTATATTTTCTATGTTTATTGACAAAACTTTCAAGATTGAGACTGAGACTAAGGTCAGAACTTTCCACTGGGTGAACAGATTTTGTTATGTATCGCGGTACATATAATATGTAAATCGTTAATAATAAATATAAAATATTTTTATTTTTCCAATCTGGTTAAAAAATGGTCACTTTCAATTTCTCTATTATGGAGTATCTTAACATTATGTTCTTTACTATCGCTACAAAAAGAGCAACAAACCTCCATAATTAGGATATTGTCCAGGATAGCCACCATATCCTGTCCCATAGCCCTCATATCCACTCCCATATCCTCCGTAACCGCTACCATAGTTGTTATATCCTGGTCTCAGCAGGCCATAGCCCCCGCCTCGTCTGATGTAGCTTGGGTCACTCACGTCGGTCAGTCTTTGGGCTAAAGCGGCGCCCAGTAAGCAAACAAGCGGGATTAAGTTCTGTAAATAGATATTATATGTAAATAATGTATTAAATAAAAAAAATATCAAAATTAAATCAGTTTCACGCTGTACATTGCAAACACCAGGGTACGCAGAGGGAACGTAGTATTAAGACACTCTGTTTCCCACTTTTTGCCGAATTTTACGAGGCATTCCATGCTGAGTGGCGGAACTCAACGCCGGGCTTTTGCTTTGATGCCAGAGCGAAGAAATGAAAATATTAAGAAATTCATTCAATTCATTCCGTCGAGTGAGGATCGAACCCACAACCGTCGCGTTATAGTAACACCCTTGTGCCCTTGCGCCAAGACAGCCTTCAAGACTCGGCCTACAAAAGTCAACAAAGAATACTTATAAAAATTAACAGTGTATAAAAATTATATGAACAAAGATATAAAGTTGGTAAAACATTTATGGTCAACGACAGTTGCAAAAGAAGCTTATTTTAATAATTTTAATGATGATATAAAATACATATATACATTTAAATAGATGTATACGATAACGTGTTGATCAATAATTTATTTTGACCAATATATCTTAATCTTTGGCCAAGTTTTATTAGATTGCCTTAGTACCAAAAGATAATTAAAAACAAACATCATATAGTTTAAAGAAAATGTTTCACGTTGTACCATGTACCTATATTTCCAGGTAGATAGAGCCTACGCATTGTCTTGAAACCACAGCGATAAAACAAAAATAAGCCATTCCCCTAAGTGGGACTCGAATTCATAACCTAACCTCGATAAGCTATATGCAAACATATTTTTTTAATAGCACACAGCAAGGTAGGCAGAGGGAACTTAGTGTTAAGGCACTCCGTTCCCCACTTTCTGCCGAATTCTGGAGGCATTGCCTGCCTGAAGAAATGGAAATATAAATTTAAGTAAATATTTTATCTCCTCGACTGGGGATCGAACCCACAACCAGTCGGTTTTTTAGTCACACTTTGTGCCGCTGCGCCACGACTGGCCTCAATATAATATTTTTAATATGATAAAGTAATATGGTTCCGAGTTCAAATACAAAATAGAATATTACAAAGCAAATATATTTATCAAATTCTTACAATCTGACTAAACAAAGTACAGAATTCGGTTTCAAAATGGAAATAAATGTATAAGCTTTCAATGCAAATACAAATACAAATATTTAACCTCTTGTTTTATTTTAAACAGCTTTAATTTAGCTTAAAAGCGCACCTATATATTGTACCTCATATAACATACGATTCGCACATTATATCTTTTTCTGACATATATTTTTATATATTTTTATATTCAGTAATTGTAATACCAGTTTATATTTAGTTTCTTTTTAAGACAACAAACAAGACCGGATCTGTAATTTATTAATATTTTGAAAGATTTTTTATCAGATAAGTTATGAAAGAATCAGAATTTCTAAATCACTCACTGGTAACATAAGTAATAAAAATAGAGTTTATGTAAAATATAAAAACCTATAGGTGGTGGGTGACTTATTATTTGAAAATTTTCTTTTATTGTTTCAGGTTTAAAAAGGCTATCGTCTAAAAAGGTAGATATTTAAAAGTTACTTAAAATAAATTTTGACTTAATTTGATGTATTAATAATACTTTAATCAGACATTTTTTTTAATAAGTATAAGTATATCTCTCACATTGCGGGTTAGACAGAGGGAACCTAGTGTAAATACAATGCGTTATCATTAAGACAATTTGTTTCCCACTTTCTCACACATTCTGAAGGCATTGCGTGTTAAGTGCCGGAACTCAACGCCGCGGTTTACCTTAAATATTTAATTTCGTCGAGTGGAAATCGAACCTACAAACTGTCTCATTTACACACGCATATGCCCCTGCGCTACGGCTGTCCTGATAATATAAAAAACACGTAGGTATTTATATATATATATAGGTAATATAAACAATAAGACTAACAAACTACACACACTACACAACACAAGAAAAAAAAACACAAAAACCTCCTCTCACCATTGAAATCATAGCTTAAACTTTCATATAAATAAATTATTATAAATAAACAAAAAAGAAAACACAATATATTTAATTTTACAAGTGGTTCAACCGAGGTTCAACACGCCATTACTTTAAAAAGACACAACCTCCCTTTTATATGAGGAGGCGGCGGTAGGTTCAAGAGCGCGGTTTTTACGCATCCGTTGCTTGCATAATTGGTGCGATTATGGTCAAAGTTTTATATTTTAGTTTTATAATTCATATGAGGCCGTCGTGGCGCAGTGGCACAAAGTGAGACTGTAAACCGACTGGTTGTGGGTTCGATCCCCGACTCGAGGAGATGAAATATTTACTTAAATTTATATTTCCATTTCTTCGCTCTGGTGTCGAGGCAAAAAGCGCGGCGTTGAGTTCTGCCACTCAACACGCAATGCCTCCAGAATTCGGCGGAAAGTGGGGAACGAAGTGTCTTAACACTAGGTTCCCTCTGTCTATCCTGCTTTGTGCGGAATATAGCGTGAAGCTGATTTATTTATTTATTTTATTTATAATTCATATGAGGCCGTCGTGGCGCAGTGGTACAAGTGTGTGACGGTTAATGCGATGGTTGAGGGTTCGATTCTCACTCGCGGGACTGAATAATTGAATTATGAAGCGCGGCGTTGAGTTCTGTCACTCAACGCGTAATACCTCGAAAATTCGGAGGAAATTGTTTATAAAAACTTATAAAAAAATAAAGAAATCGTAAATTTTTAATTTTTACTTGCTGCAGTAAATATTTAACTATTACTAAATATTTTCCCTTATTGCATGTATTAGTAGGCAGAGGGAACCTAGGAACCTAGTATTAAGACACTCTTTCCCTTCGGTGCCCTTGCGTCACAGCGTACTGCATACGCCAGAGATTATTGTTTCAGATTTAATTTTTACAATACAACAAAGAACTAAAGAAGAAACAAATCAATTAACACAAACAAATAAATTAACATAAAATCGATTATCTTTAATTAAATTGAATATTTTTTACTACTCATTATATAAAAATATTAATTTAAATAAATTTCCGATAAAAATTGTACGGAAGCTATAGCGCGTCATAATATGAGCCATTACCACCATTATATTTGTCAAGGATAGTCGTCCTTACAAGGATGGAATACGAAATGATATATTTCAATTAATTTGTTTACTATTTGCATAGTGTGAAAAAAATATTATAGTACCCAAACCGTCGCGTTTACAAACACAGGCTGTGTTTGTACGACGAGACGGTTGTAAATTCGATGCTCACTCGGGGGAATGACGTATTTTCATTTTCCTACTTTTGTATGAAGACAAAGCGCGGCGTTGAGTTGTGCCACTCAATACGGAGTTGTCTAAATTTAGCGGAAAGTTTGGAACGGAGTGAGTAACGGTAGTAGTAGTAGTAGTAACGGAGTAGTAACACTGGGTTCCCTCTGTCTACCCACCACCCTTTACGCGGGATACAGGTGATGTAGAAAAAAAGTATCACTAACACTGTTGTGGCATAGTTGCTACGTATCTAGTAGTTAATGATAGTTTAGCGTTCAAATCCAATTGAAAGAATAGTTGCGTGGACGTTTTTCAGGTCGTGCTAAAAAATATGGCTTTGGGTTCGATTACGTGGTCACAACTGATTAAAAATAAGAAAAAGCGATTTACTTTGATAATGTTTATTTAATTAAGATCGGCCTAAAGCAAAGCTGAGCCGCAAGCTTCAGGCACTATTGGGTGCTTCTCTCCCTAATAGGCAATGAGCTACGGTGAATCAATACGATGCTAAGAAAAGTTTTGTTTTTCCCAAAAATGTGTGAAATAAAGTAAAGATCAAAAAAATAAATTATTCATATGATGATAATTTAGAGTGTCTATAGACTCTATACTCTATAGTATTAGTTTGTACATGTACAGTTTATAATTTAAAATGATATAAAAGTATTTATAAAAATGGAGAATGGAATAATGTGTCACCAAGTCACCAACTTTTAGTTTTTTACTGAGTAAATATTATAAGCCGTCTATGCAAAATTGGTCGTCTTTACCTTCGTCAGATTTATAAGTTCTGTAACGATCAAGTGCGACGGACTCGCCCTCGAGGGTTCTGTACCAATTCTATTATTGTAGGTCAATAGGAAATACAATTATAAAAGTTGATAAACTTAAGTTAAATATATGCACTCATTTGGTACGAAATGAACTATAATACAAAAATAACTATATTATGATTTTTTTTCAAATCCCTTTAAGATTTCACTTTTCGAAATTTTCCTTTGTTTGAATTGTATGTTCTCGCTTTGTGTCAAATTTCAGAACTGTACCTCTGTCCACGGAAAGTATCCTATATGTTTTGATTTTGCGTCTAATTTTATATAAAATTCCACATAAATTATGCATAAATGCTCGTATGCTAAGATTTGTCTGTTCTCTGGATATTTGATATTAATTTTAGCTTGATCCCTCCTTATAATCTTGACAGACGGACAAACACGGTGATCATATAAGGGTTCCGTTTTTTTCTTTTGAGATAAGGAACCCTAAAAAGTATAAATTAGCATATAAACGGAAGTTCTTCTATAGCCCGTGTTTAATTTGGATATCGTATTTTGCTGAGAATCTTGACGCGTTTATAGTATTCATGGTCAATTGCCATAATACTCCTTGTCTACTGTGTTACCATTGTTTTTTATGTATTTCCGCTGATTGTTCACAAATAATTTAGTACGTACGAACGTTAATATTTATTTATTTATCGCTTCTGGGGATATTATGTGTATATGGAGACGATCTTTTTAATAAGAGAGCGCGGTGTTGTGTTCCGCCAATAAGATATGACTCGAAATTGGGCGGTAAGATTTCTTTGTCTAACATTCTATATAAGACAGACAAGAGATTAAAAAAAACGATTAGCTGTTATTTGGCTATTTTTTGTTGTAGTATTTATACTTCTTGACTCTTTTAATACAATGTGTTGGCAGCACATTGTATTAAAAGAGTCAAGAAGTATCTGGAATAGATACTAAATCAAAGTTCAAGTTCAAGCGATTACAAATTGTTGAATGTAGAAGACAAAGATAGTTGACTACTCATACGATTATATCAAGTGCACTAGGTACTTTAGTGTAATGAATAGACGTGAAATGAGGTTTCTTTAGTTTCGCGCTGTATCCCGCTCATAATAAGGTAGGTAAAGGGAACCTGGGAACCTAGTGTTGAGACACTCCGCTCGTATTAAAACACCTCCGTTCTCCACTTTCCGGCAAATTTTAGAGGCATTGCGTGTTAACTAAACCTCAACGCCGCACTTTCACTCGTTACCAGAGCGAGGTAAAGAAAATATTTACTATTTCAATCCCTCGAATGGGCATTGAACCCACAGCCTATCTAGCCTATATAGCGCTTACAGTCACACACTCTTGTGCTCTGCGCCACGATTGGCCTCAATAATCAAAGTTAGTAGGTACTTAAAAAATTTTTTAAAGCGTAAACCAATTTCACGCGCAAATTTAATTCGTTTGTAATTTCACTTTCGAACGGGTCATAAGAAAAAAAAACCCAATTGATGTAAGTTGCCGGCCTTGACACAGGCCCTTGGGCCTGTGTGACACATTTGTCGTAATTTTGTAAAGACAACGTGTTCTCTGATAAATTATTGGGTGAATTCGTTTTTATTATACTATAGTGTTTGGATATTTGACTGTATGTGGGTTGTTGGTTCGATCTCCGACCCGGGGGAATCTTTATATATATATTTTTTTTGTTTATTTAAGTTAAGAAAGAAAGAATATTAATAAATAATAATAATTCATTTTCCCGAGTGCTACTGCGCCACGACGGCACTTTTGATGTTATTTAACGGATGGAGAGTCTTAACACTCCATCTGCTTATCTTGCGTGAAGTTGAAAAGAAAAATAACAAAAGAAAAAAATATAGAAACTAAATACAATCAACTTGTCAGAACATCTAGTATAAATCTTCAAGTAAATTCGTCTATCCATCAGATTTTTTTTACAAAAATCCAACTCAACGTTTCCCTTTTAAGCGTTGTTACATAATAAAGGACCTTTGTAATATAATTGTCATATTCCATTAACCTAAATAAATTTCCATATTTTACTCAACAGTAATGTACTCGCGTCTGAGTGAGTTGAAATTTCGTAGGCGGGTCAACGAGGTCTAATACGAAAAAGGGATTTATCACACTGGGGAACCTTAGAAAAAAATCAGCTTCACGCTGTATCCCGCACACAGCAGGGTAGGTAGAAGGAACCTAGTGTTAAGACACTCCGTTCCCCACTTTCTGCCGATTTCTGGAGGCATTGCGTGTTGAGTGGCAGAACTCAACGCCGCGCTTAATCTCGACACCAGAGCGAAGAAATGGAAATATAAATTTAAGTAAATATTTCATCTCCTCGAGTAGGGATCGAACCCACAACCAGTCGGTTGTGGGTTCGATCCCTACTACAGTCACACCTCGTGCCACTGCGCCACCACTGGCCTCAACCTTCACTGGCCTTCGTGGGAACCTTAGAAAGGTATAAAAATTGAAAATATGTTAATGAGGCCGTCGTAACAAGACAAGACGCAGCGTTGAGCTCCACCATTTGTCACCTAATGAAAATTAATCGGGGAATCTTAAAGGAATCTTAACATTAGCTTTATATATCTACAGCGTACAATAAAAAAAAACAAAAACAAATCGTTTAATTCTTGCAAATATTTAGTAAAAGGTAAATTATTCTTTTTTATTGTAGGTATTATTTTTCGTATACTGTTTTTTTTTTATTTAAAAAGTAAATATATTATTATAGCATAGCACTGTGTAAGAGGCCTAAACAGTTCGTAATAAATCCTTGGGGAATTCCGAGTTTGAATGTGTAAGAAAATGTTTAGGCCAACTTTGTTTCATTTAACTGACTGTTTTTACTTACTTTCCTTGCAATATTTAAAAAATATATACTCTCCGTTCTTTTATCTAATTGTATTTAGATAGAAGAGATTCTTCGCCGGAAAGTGGAGAACGAAAATGTCTTTATGGTGATGGAGTGTGTTAACACTAGGTTACATGTTTCCAAAAAGGCAATCTAAAAATACCTGGACTTTCTTAGGAATTAAATATCTAGATAATCATCTCTACTTACAAGCCTAGTCTTAGTAGCAGTCAGCAGATAAGTATAAAACTGTTGATTAGCTGATAATATTGGAAAAGTTAAAAAAAAGTACGGACCACGTGCCTGTAATGTTTAGTTAAAATTAAAAAAAAAACACTAGGTTACAAGGTTCCCTCGGTCCTCCTTTCAATGTTTATGATACCGCGTACTGGAACTTAGTTATCGATTCAGTGATAATTTGATGAGTTGTTAACGTTGTTATGATTTTACTGAAGACTGTCGATGGTTTTGGGTTCATATCCTACTACTACTACTGGGGGAATATTTATATCCTTTTTTACTTTTACGCCTTGTCCATCGTAGTGTACAATAGACAGAGAGGATCCAGTTTCAAGATACTCTATTTTTGTCATTCCTATCGAATTCTAAACATTTAGGTGCTGAGTGTCGCAACTCTACTCAACCTTTTGTCTTGCCAGATCAGAAAAACTTAAATACTGGTTAAACTTAAATTCTCTCGAGTGGGCATCAAATTTACAACCATCGTGGTGACATTCTGGTACCAATCCCATTCCCACACAACATTCACACAAAATAAATTTATAATAAATATACTATTATTAACATGTCTTAAGGCTACATTATTTGAAGGTTAATGCAAAGTGAGTTTTAAAATCATATATGGCTTAGGTGAATCATATTTTAGGGAAAATAATCGTTATTAGTAACAAGGTCTACATTATAATATTATCTCGTAGTTACTTTGCCTTGAGATCTCTTATTAGGCATATTTTATATGTGTCATAGAATTAAGTTTTTAGAAACGAGGCCATCGTGGCGCAGACGCACAAAGGAGCGCTGTAAACACGACGGTTTTGGTATCGATTTCCAATCGGGGGGCCAAATATTTAATATTTGCATTTCTTCGCTCTGGTAACGAGGCAAAGTACAGCGTTGAGATCCGCCACTTAACATGCAATTCTTTGAGAATTCGGCGTTAAGTAGGGAACGGGTGTCTTAATAGGAATGAAGTGTTTTAACACTAAGATTCCTAGGTTCCCTCTTTCTTCCTTAATATGTGCGAGATGCTGTGAGGCAAAAAAAAAGATTTTTAGAACAGATCGGGTACCGTCTCTACGCAATGAGACAGCATGCGACTGTAAACAGCTGTGTCGTCCGATTCGAAATTGTTGGAATTATGTTCAATTTATTTAACTTTTTCTACTCTGGTATACAAACGCGGCGTGAAGTTCCGCCATCTAGCACACAATATTTATTCTGGCTATAATATCGAATATACCTGTTACGGTAAAAATATATCAAAATATACAAGTAAGTAGCTAATATTCCATATTATATAGAATAAACTTTCAATTTTGTATCCCATAATAACTTCCCTCTCTAAGCCCGCGGGCCGCAATCTCTCACGTATTAGGTCCAAGAAACCCTATTATAACAACGATGTCCAGTATTTTAAATATCTATTAAATTTTGATATCCTTTTGCCAATATTTGAGGCTAGTCGTGGCGCAGGGGCACAAAGTGTGACTGTTAAATCGACTGGTTGTGGGTTCGATCCCCACTCGAGGAAATGAAATATTTATTAACATTTATATTTTCATTTCTTTGCTTTGGTGTCGAGGCAAAGCGAGGCGTTGAGTTCCGCCACTCAACATGCAATGCCTCGGCAAGAACTCGGCGGAAAGTGGAGAACGGAGTGTCTTAACACTAGGTTCGTGTAGTTGATATTTTAAATTCCTTGCTTAGTATTTTTGTAATCAGCGCTAATTTTTGCTAACAAAATCTCTATGGTAGGCACAAGATTACTCTAGGATGGGCACAGACCTCCTGGCCCCTTCCTATTCCTACGTCCATGCCTGTTATTCAGGGAAGAGTGTAGAGGTAAATAATATAATAGTACGGCACAAGCTAAAATATCATCCACACCACCTAGATACGTGGCAATACTGTGCGGTTTTGTGGGAACTTCCTTCCACGCGCCACGGAACTGTGGAATGGCCTATCCGCGGCAGTGTTTCCTAATCGATACGACATGGGTACCCTTAAAAAGCGCGTCTATCTCTACCTAAAAGGTCGGCAACGCTCCTGTAGCTCCTCTGGTGTTGCACGGTGTCGTGGGCGGCGGTTATCATTTTCCGTCAGATGACCCGAACGCTCGTTTGCCTTTACTTTTTCTATAAAAAAAAGAGGCCAGTCGTGGCGCAGGGGCACAAAGTGTAAATGTAAAATAACCTGGGTGTGGGTTCGATCCCCACTCGAATATTTTTTTGAGGCATTACGTGTTGAGTGGCGGAACTTGCCATAGGATTTTTCCCTTGGTGCCAGAGCGAAGAAATGTAAATATTAATAAATAATCATTCATTCCTCAAGTAGGGAACCCACAACCGTCGCGTTATAGTCACACCCTTATACCACTGCTCCACGACTGCCTCAATACTTACGACATTCTATATAAATTCTATTCTAAATTGCTAGTACGCAAAACTCAGTAAGCACAAACAGTATACATTAATTTATTAAAAGTATCTTCCATAGAAACTCCCTAAAAGCTTTCCGTTGAAATCAAAATTGAATTTGTTACAACGAGATAATGTTGAGATAAGAAAAAGATGCCAAATATCCATAATCCTCGTAAATTAAGCGACATTTCCATTTTACTAATATATTCACAAAATTAGATAAGTTTCAAATATAAAAAATGAAAGCTTTTGTATACTTATTGTTTGGTTCCAATTTCTTTTTTACTTATTTTTATTATTTATGTCTAAATATGTCGAAGAAAATTTATTAATTGCTAAAGTATAGATTTATATGTATACATATCTCGAAGATATTGAACATTTCAAATATTTTTTATTTTTTTAAGTGAAGTTCGTTTAAGTTAAAAACCAGTCGTGGTGTAGGAGCACAAGCGTGTGATTGTAACCGCGACAAGTTGTAGGTTCGATTCCCACTCGAGTAAGTTAAATATTTAACATTTGCATTTGTTCGCTCTGGTGTCGAAGTAAACCCCGGCGTTCAGGTGCGCCACTCAACACGCAGTCCTTCCAGAATTTGGCGAAGTATCTTAACACCTTAGGCTCCCTCTGCCTACCTGCTATAAGCAGGATACGACAGGACGAAGTTGAAAAAAAAAAGGAAAAAGAAGAAACTACTTAAAACTCCATCGATTCACCGTGGGTGTACCCGTCGCGTTTCGGAGTTAGCACTCGGAGCAGTGTTTGAAACTTACGACTCAAGGCTTAAGCTTACCCTCTAAAGAGATCTCTTTAGACACGAAGTAGAACAATATTTGTAATTTCAACGAAATTAACGTCATCAGGTTATTTTATTTTAAATATCATTGTAACGCCAAAATAATTTATTAATACTTTAGACTCACAATGAAAAAATTAACTTAGTAATACAATAGTTTAATAGGTAAGTGCCTTCCGAAAGAATTCAAGATAATCCGTGATGAGTTACGTAACTCAACGCTGCGCTTCCTATTACTATTAGGTGCACGGAAAGGTGACTAAACTTGCAATATGTACAAATAATATATTATTTAAACATAACTATTACATATTAATAGAAAAATGTGTATAATAAAGGCTGTCATGGTGCAGAGGCACAAGCGTGTTACTGTAACGCGACGGTTAGTGAGTTCGATTCCCACTCGGGAACATGAATTATTATATATTGGTACCAAGGCAAAAGAGCGGCCTTAACTTCCGCTACTCAAAACGCAATGCTTCGAAAAATTCGGCAGAAAGTGGGGAACGAAAATATCTTTATGGGAACGAAATGTCCTAACACTTGGTTAACTCTGCCTATCCTGCTTTATACGGGATACAGCGTGAAGCCGACAAAAAAATGTGTATAATATATATAGACAACATTCCAAGTAAAGCATCCGCCGTTTCTATGCGCTACGAGAACAAAGCACTTTTAGTGGGGATCTTAATTAAGAGCCGTGGCGTGTTTTGATGGCAGCACATTAATTCTATCTTGTTTTTTTGCTTTTCCGAATTCTTATCTTGAGGCGGCGGATCTCCAGGACTTTTAATTTAATATTCATCCAATTATATTTCGCTTTCCTTCAGTTTTTTTTTTGTGATTTTATACCGAACAAGTCTATTTGTTAGCTGCCCATTATATTAATAATGGACGGTAACAAGTTTTATTTTACAATTTTCAGTACTTTTTTTGGTTTCTTCAGTGTTAGGTTTTTTGTTTATAATATTTGTTTAGTCTTTTTTATCAAAAATATCACATGATGAGCAAAGATAGCCGAGGCCGTCGCGGCGCTGGGACAAAAGCGTGCTACTGTAAGCGTGAAGGTTGTGGGGTTGATTCCTACTCAGATTAATGAAGTATTTAATATTTTCATTTTCTTATTCTGGTCACGAGGCAAAGTGCCCCGTTGAGTTCCGCCATTTAACACGCAATTACTCAATACTTAAATATACTTAATACTATGTTTTACCTTGCTATGTGCGAGATAGTGAAGTTAAAAAATGATGTAGGTATGCTTTTTTTATCCGCGGAAATGTTGAGATTTTTTTAATTTAAGTCAGCTTTACGCTGATTAACGCAGAGACTAGTCGTTTCACACGCACACAGTAGGAACCTAGTGTTAAGACATCCCGTTCCCCATTTTGCTCCAAATTTTGGAAGTATTGCGTGTTGAGTGGCGGAAATCAACGCTTTTGCCTTGACACTAGTGCGAAGTAATGAAAATATACATTTTAAATAAATATTTTATTTCGTCCAGTGGGAATCGAACCCACAACCAGTCGCATTTACACTCACACACTTGTGCACCTGCACCACGACTAGCCTGAAATTATTTTTTAATGAATTCAAACGAGTAGTTTCGGTGATATATGAATGCATTTGATTGAATCAAAATCAAACGACACTCTTAATACTTTATGTTCCAACAATAAACCAAAAGAAAATTTACAAGGTTCCATAACAAATAATAATAATATAATAATATTTATTAAATTAAAAAAAAATCATGTATAACAAAAACTTAAATCGGTAATAACTGCATTAGTATAAAACTGTGTTGCAGCTATTAACTCCCACCTCGCAATCGTCCTTTAATATAATATATAACTAATTTTAACAATAAATATTTAGTAATAAAATGAAAATAAAAATTTATTGCCTTTGTGTTTAATGAAAGTAAGTCATTCTCATGTTTTTAAACCCCTACCTATGATTCTTTTTTTAAATTTTTATTTATACATTGAAATACTTTGTGTTTTTAAAACGGAACTAAACGCCGCATTTTATTAAACTTACCAAAAAATCATTTTATATTTCATATTCCGTTTTACCTAATTAAAGACTTGCTTGTTGTTAGAATATAACTACACTTTGGTGAAATATTTTAACATGATATTTTTTTCCACCAAAAAATAGAACCAATCGAATAAAAAAAAACCATTCAAATTCAAATAATTTTATTCAAAATATTAGAAGTTACATACTTCATTTTTTGAATGTCAAATAATTTACCACCAGTTCACTAAAGTGAATGCCTCAGGCCTGAGAAGAACCGGCGCAAGAAACGAGGCGGGACCTATTTTTCTATTTTTTTTTCTAAATTCATTGTTATACATTATAATATTATCATTTAGGACCCCCCGGAGGGCCTGTATGAAGAGGTTGATGACAGTGGACGAGGCGAAATAGGTATGTAGAGACCGTAGCGTTTGGCGCTCCGTTCCCTCTGACTATCCCGCTAGGGATGAAGCGTGAAGCTAGTTTTGTTGTTTTTTTTTTTTTTTATTATTATTTTTTAGCGTCACGCTGTATCCCGCACACAGCAGGGTAGGCAGAGGGTACCTAGTGTTAAGACACTCCGTTCCCCACTTTCTGCCGAATTCTGAAGGCATTGCGTGTTGAGTGGCAGAACTCAACGCCGCGCTTAACCTCGACACCAGAGCGAAGAAATGGAAATATAAATTTTTAAGTAAATATTTCATCTCCTCGAGTGGGGATCGAACCCACAACCAGTTGGTTTTGCAGTCACACCTCGTGCCGCTGCGCCACGACCGGCCTCAAATGTTGTCCTTTGTTATGTTTATTTATGTATTTCTTTAAAAGTCATAAAAACTTGAAATATCGTTTTTATAGTAACCTTTTCTTTATTCTTTTATTAAAAATAATTATCATTAAACTAGCTAGCAATTTTTATATGGCAAGGGCAAATGGCTATACACCTGTCCAGTAATATGAGTGTCACACAAAAGAATTACAAGTTTGAAACAGCTGTCTGCGAGACAAAATAATTTGTTAATAAGAAAATATCTATCGTGAGGCCAGTCGTGGCGCAGCGGCACAGGCGTGTGACTGTAAACGAGAGGTTGTGGGTTCGATTTCCACTCGAGGAAATTAAAACGTGGTGTTGAGTACCGCCACTCAACACACAATGCCTCCAGAATTCGGCGAAAAATAGGGAATGGAGTGTCTTAACACTAAGTTCCACCTGCCTTCCTTGCTGTGTGCGGGATACAGCTTAAGTTAGTTATATAGCTCATTATATATAACATATCAAATGATTTTTAATGACTAATAATTAAGCGGAAATTGGAAAACAGAGTGACTTAACACTGTGTCCTACTGATTACCGCTATATATAAAGAGATACAAAATAAACACAAACAAACTTAAGCATCGCAACTTATTGTGAAACAGCACACGTATAAAATGCATTCAATTCATATTCGCGGCATGCGGAAGTAGGGTTCATTGTTTCTTGAGACTGCAAGGACGAAACGTCGTCTTTAGATTAACTGCACTACATTTCTTGTATGTAAATAATAAAAATGTTCTATATTTTAATTGCCAGAGACCACTCGTGGCGCAGTGGTATAAAGTGTGACTGTAAAACCGATTGATTGCGGGTTCGATCCCCAGTCGAGGAGATGAAATATTTACTAAAATTTATATTTCCATTTCTTCGCCATTGTGTCGAGGCAAAGCGCGGCGTTGAGTTCTGCCACTCAACACGCAATGCCTCCGTAATTTGGCAGAAAGTGGGGAACGGAGTGTCTTAAAATTAGGTTTCTTCTGCTTACCCTCCTGTGTGCGGGATACAGCCTGAAGCTGATTTATTTTATTTCTATTTTAATTGCATTTAAAAAGTGTACGTGTCAGTCGTGGCGCAAGCGTGTGACTGTCAACGCGATAGGTTGTGGGTTCGATTCAAACTCGAGGATATTAAAGATTTTTTTTTTCATTTCTTCGCTTTCCAGAACATAAAATGTACATACGTTTTGTTGATATAAAACGAAGATGTCGTGGCGCAGTGGCAAACCTTGACTGTAACCGTGATGCGGTTGTGAGTTCGATTCCCACTTAAGACAATAAATTATTTTTGTCTTCTTACACTGGTAACAAGGTAAAGCGCAATGTTGAGTTCCGCTCAACATGCAATGTCTTAACATATTAGAAAAATTTGAACTTTTATGTATATTTTACTCATATCTTCTTATCACATTGACATACTTACATACATACATAAATATACGATATAATTCAACATTTTGTTACCTTGTAAGTTGGTACCGTCACTTTATCTAATAATTGTAAAATGCTGATTTCTTATCATTTTTTTATGATTGTGTTAAAGTTAATATACATGTATAGGTTTTTATCTTTTTATTTATAATCTAAATTAATGTCGCCCAGCCGTGGTTGGTTGGGGGTTGCAAGCGTGCGTGCGGCTGTAAGCATGGCATATCATGGGTTCGATTCCCACTCGAGGCAATGAGATATTTAATATTTCCGTTATCTCGTTCAGAGGCAAAGCGCGGCGTTGAGTTCCGCCACTCAACAAGCAATGCTACTAGAATTTGTCGTAAAACAGGGAACGTAAGTGTCGCAATGGTAACGGAGTGTCTCAACTCAACCTAGGTTTCTTATGCCTACTCCGATATTATACGGTATCCCGTACATATACGGGATACGGAATACGAAAAAATGTGTGCACTGCTTTTTTGTTGCTGTATAGCAGTTATAACTTATATCTGTGTAGGGTTAAGGTAAGGTTTTCATATTTAGCTTAGATAAAATAAAAATAGCTAAATTGCGTAACTCAACGCTGTACTTCGTCTAACGAGATAAAATTTTCAAGTAATAGATATAAATAATATTGTGACCGTTTTTTTTAATGTACTGTGACTAGATCATTAGATTGTTAAGTTTTTTACCTGCAGTCACGCAATCCTTATTATATTCATTATTTATGAATCATACGCTCTTCTAACGTAGCGTCAACGACTTAAGATCAAGGTTTCTATGACAATACAATTTATTCAATAAAAAAGTTTAAAATATTTTCTTGAATCGAATTAGAAATCAATTGAGGCACAAGGCACAAGCGTGTGACTGTAACGCGGCAGGTTGTGGGTTCGATTTCCACCTGAGGAAAGGAAATAGTTAATATTATCATTTCTTCTCTCTGTTGTCGAGCAAAGCGTAGCGTTAAGTTTCGCCACCCGACATGCAATGCCCCCCGAACTCAGCGGCAAGTGGGGGGAGGAGTGTATTAACACTAGGCACCCTTTGCCTACCTATTTTTTTTCAGCTTTACCTTTACCTATCTATTTTTTTTTTCAGCTTCATGTTGTATCCAACATGTAGCAGATGTTGGATACAACATAAAGCTGAAAAAAAAATAGATTTTAAATCACTTTATCGTTCATTTATCTTTACTTTCCATCCCGCACATAGGAGGGTAAGCAGAGAGAATTCTGTTCACCACTTTACCTCCTCCTGTACCAGTCCTCCTGCTTGTACGCGTGACGTAATTTAACGCCGCACTATGTCTATCGCAGTGAGTAAGTGCTATAATAATAAAACGTGTAGAACAATATCAGTAGAGGGTAATGTCCCCTAGTTAATACATATAAAACATACACTCGATTGACATTTGAATAGCATGTGTAATATCTAATGGCGTCTAAGCGGCGCCAAATAATATTTAAATTATACTTTTTATCTTGGTGATAATAATTTTATTTATTAATTTAATAAGGAACTAGCGACAAGATTTGATAAGTGACTGTATTAATTATGATTTTTTCAATTATCGAATTGGTACAGATTAGTACATAAAAAGAAATTCAACTTCACGCTGTATCCCACACACAGCAGGGTATGCAGAGGGAACCTAGTGTTAGGACACTCCGTTTCCCAATTGACACATAATTACAATTAGTATATAATTATAATTTGTTACATATTTGTGGAAAATGGATTCTATTTTGTTCTCTCTTTGTATGCATCCATCATGACTGATGATCGTAATTGGAGGTCGTCTTACAAATGCATTTCTGCCATCGATCCATATGCGGTGCGCACCTTATCACCTCGTGGAATTTGCGAATGGGGTTCCCATTTTTTAGTTGGTCGGTCTATCGCGCTGATGACAGGCCTCTTGATCTCTTGCCTTCAGCATTCTTAGCGCCACTAGCGACTAACCGTCCCAAAATTTGGCCCATTTTCTTATTAAATATCCATAATAACAAATAAAGCGTTGCTAAATTTATGAAGAGAGACTCGAACTCAATTTCGATAAAGGATTGTTTATGTTTGAACATATCTATACTTTTCAATGAACTTGGACTTGATTAAGACACTGTTGCGGAACTCATCGCCGCGTTTTACGTCGACGCTAGAGAGAAGAAATGAAAAATAATTTAAACATTTTCTTCGAGTAGGAATTGAATGCACAACCTGTCGCGTTTAGCGAGTCAAAAGCCAAATATGTATATAATATGTACATAATATCATATTATATTTACCTATAATACTTAACTACTATCACATATAAACGGTACTGTTATAATGCCTTTATAAAATATTTAAAAATATATATTTAAATAAAAAAATATTTGTAAAAACAAAAACCCCGACTGCATCAAACTAAAAAGAAAATAAATAAGCCCAATAGTTTATTAGGTTTAACAGTCGGGACCTCTTTAAAATATGCGGGGTTCCTGGTAAAGATTTTATTGATTGAAGAATTACTTATAGGTCCCGACTGTTAATCCTAATAAACTATTGGGCTTATTTATTTTCTTTTTAGTTTGATGCAGTCGGGGTTTTTGTTTTTACAAATATTTTTTTATTTTTCATTTTTTTGTTAGAATTTATTATGGTAATGATAATTATGATATACCTTTTTGAAATCCTGAAATTAAGCTCTTGAATTTGATACCCATATTGTAGTATTCGAAACGAATTTTTTTTTTTTCACTAAGTCCAATGGCGTCCCACAGCCGCCATGATTATTTTTTAGTAACGTCACCTATCTAAGAACACTTGGGCTGCTAATACGAATCTAACGATATCTCAAATATGTAAATCCGTTCAGCGGTTCTGGGGATACGAGGTAATAAAGAATATTACATACATACAAGATACGCGCGAAAAACATAACCCTTCCTTAGCAGTCGGGAATAAATAAGTCCAATAGTTTATTAGGATTAACAGTCGGGACCTCCTTAAGTTATGCGGGGTTCCTGGCAATGATTTTATTGATTGAAGAATTACTTATAGGTCCCGACTGTTAATCCTAATAAACTATTGGACTTGTTTATTTTATTTTTAGTTTTATGCAGTCGGGGTTTTTGTTTTTACAAATATTTTTTATTTATCACTTTTTTGTTAGAATTCATTACAGTAATCATAATCATGATATACCTTTTTGAAATCCTCGTAGTAAGTTCTTGAATTTGAGACCCGTATTGTGGTATTCGAAACGAAAAATTTTTTATTCACTAAGTCCAATGGCGTCCCACAGCCGCCATGATTGTTTTTATTTAACATCACCTATCTAAGAACACTTGGGCTGCTAATACGAATCTAACGATATCTTAATTATGTAAATCCGTTCAGTGGTTCTGGAGATATGAGGTAATAAAAAATATTACATACATACAAGATTCGCGCGAAAAACATAACCCTTCCTTAGCAGTCGGGAATAAGTTTTTTTTACAAAAAAAAGCCTTACAGCATTTTATTTCGTTCAACAGTAGTGTTGACTACAAATAGACGAATTTTCAAACTTGCTGTAAGTTTAAAGTGAATTCTTTCACTAACTTTTGCCAAGTGACAAATGTAAAAGGGGCAATGTAAAGTCCATTTTCAACAAAAGTTCTACATCTAAGTGTATAGTATTTTTTTATTTTATATTGTATTCCAAACATAGCAGCGTAGACAGAGGGAACCTGGAAACCTAGTGTTAGACACGTGTCTAAAATGGACGTCCATTTCCCCACTTTCTGGCGAATTCTGGTGTTACGTGTTAAGTGGCAGAACTGAAAGCCGCGCTCCGCCTGGTTTCCAGAGAGAATAAATTGAAATATTAAATATTACCTCCTCGGGTGGAAATCGAACCCACAACCAGTCGTGCATTTGCGTCACGACAGGCCTCAACGTATATGTGCATGCAGCTAGTATTTTTTTTTTCAGTAAAATACAACCATATTATTCATTTTCTATTCTTTTGTCTCTAGTTTTGACGTCAATACAGCGACACAATAAAAAATCAATCAATACGCGTCATCGATTAAACAAGGAATATGTACATATGTATATATGTTATTACAAAAGTATTAAATGATAAAAATAATATCTGTATAATAATAAAAAACGGAAGCCGTAAATTTAATGATAATTTTCCAGACGAATTAATTATTATAATTGATTTAAATAGAAACATAGGTCACATATATATCAGTTTCACGCTGTATCCCACACACAGCAGGGTAGGCAGAGGGAACCTAGCGTTAAGACACTGCGAGACAGTGGAGAACCACTTTCCGCCGAGTTTTGGAGGTATTGCGTGTTGAGTGGCGGAAATCAACGCCGCGCTTTGCCTCGACACCAGAGCGAAGAAATGAAAATATAAATGTAGATAAATATTTCACTTCCTCGAGTGGGGATCGAATCCACAACAGGTCGATTTTTCAGTCACATTTTGTGCCCCTGGCACGCCACGACTGGCCTCGAATTTATTGCTATTAGGTTTTTTTTATTATATTGCAAGCGCACTCTTTGAGAAAGATCTTTTTATCTTAACAGTAAATTATAAATAAAAATAAATTATTTCAAAATTAAAAAAACAAAATATTAAGTTGCAAAATATTTTATTTAAGTCTTAAATTATAATATTTTTTACAATATTACGTTCTTACAACTAAATTTATTATATTATATACTTAATATAAGATAATTAATTTATATTATAATACAATTAATCCTTTTGTAGAATATCACAGACGAAGCGAATGCATTTTTATAATACTTAGGTACGAGTATGTATGTAGATTATTATTGGGGATTAATAGATTGCTTTGTATTGTTCCAATTGACTATCGATCGTGTCGATTATTGAAAATTATAATGTATAGTAAATGTTTGATAGACAACGCACACTACTGGACTTGGAAGACTTGGAATGTAGGAAGATTAGGAAGTGTAGGGAAGCACTGAGAAAGGTTGTTTTTTAAAATTCCTATGGACACGGGGAAAACGGGATATTTAGAGATTATAAATAAAGAGTTTTTATTACAATTCATAGATCGTTGTGCTTAATATATTTTCCTTGTATAAGTGAAATAAAGAAGTTAGAATGTTTTATATTCATCGCTACAAATCTGACCGCACCATAACAGCGTCCAGTAATGGTACTATATTATACGAAATTAGGAAAGAATATTACGGTGTGTATGAATTACATAAATGATGAAAAAAGGAATAATGCTGTGGATATTCGGCCTCGTAGTAGATTATGCGACGTCAGTTTGTCTGTCCGAACTCACAATGAAGAGATACACAGCGAGGCTGGTACTAATGATGACGTCAGAGTGAGAAAGAATATTAACATAGCTAGGACACTAAGAGAATGAGTAATGTAGGAAGTAAGAATGGCAAAAATTATTTACAAAGCCAAAGCCAGCTGTAAGAGAGGTAATGAGGGAATGACTGAGGGAGACCCCGGTTGACCTTTGAGAACACAGTATCGATGATACTGGAGGAAGGTCTCGTCAAAAGCATGAGAAATACCCTGAATAAGGTAATTAATGATAGATAAAACAAAAACCAAAAATAAAATAGATATGACACTAAATCTACTTCACGAATTTTATTTTAGAGAAAAATAAATCGACGCCAAACGACTTAAGATGACGACGAAAAATTATCGATTTTAATACTAACACAAAGTGCAACTACTAACAAAAGTCACATACATTTTGATTGACATCGTAAAAAAATATACACAAATTATTATACGAACTAAATAACACTGAGTGGGCCCCAGACCCCTTAATAGAAAAAATGACGATGAGCGTACAAAAGGCTGTGACGATAATGATGATGAAATTATAAAAACTAAGCTAAATCTGTATTAAAGTAATCACATTTCACTAGTATACTACTATATAAATATTAAATTAAATAAAAAAAACTATTCATACATATCTATCCGTCGCGTCATCACCAGGTCGCGTCTTCCTCGTCGTACCCGAGGTATTATACGTTCAGGTTGTGAGTAGTCTATAAAAATGTCATTCACTGGTCGAGCTCTGATTTTACCCAACCAGTACACACCTACCAATAGTGAACTCAAGACTACTGTTGAAACAACAGCTACTGCTGCAATAGTCCAAGGGTTCCAGAAGCTTGGATTCTCTTCGGGTTTAGGTTCTGGTTCGGGCTCTGGGTCTGGTTCAGGGTATGGTTCAGGCTCGGGCTCCGGTTCAGGTTCCGGTTCTGGTTCTGGCTCTGGTTCAGGCTCTGGTTCAGGCTCTGGTTCAGGCTCTGGTTCTGGTTCTGGTTCAGGCTCCGGTTCAGGTTCAGGTTCAGGCTCTGGTTCTGGTTCTGGCTCTGGTTCAGGTTCTGGTTCAGGTTCTGGTTCAGGTTCTGGTTCAGGTTCTGGTTCAGGTTCTGGTTCAGGTTCTGGTTCAGGTTCTGGTTCAGGTTCTGGTTCAGGTTCTGGTTCAGGTTCTGGTTCAGGTTCTGGTTCAGGTTCTGGTTCAGGTTCTGGTTCAGGTTCTGGTTCAGGTTCTGGTTCAGGTTCTGGTTCAGGTTCTGGTTCAGGTTCTGGTTCAGGTTCAGGTTCTGGTTCAGGTTCTGGTTCAGGTTCTGGTTCAGGTTCTGGTTCAGGTTCTGGTTCAGGTTCTGGTTCAGGTTCTGGTTCAGGTTCTGGTTCAGGTTCTGGTTCAGGTTCTGGTTCAGGTTCTGGTTCAGGTTCTGGTTCAGGTTCTGGTTCAGGTTCTGGTTCAGGTTCTGGTTCAGGTTCTGGTTCAGGTTCTGGTTCAGGTTCTGGTTCAGGTTCAGGTTCTGGTTCAGGTTCTGGTTCAGGTTCTGGTTCAGGTTCTGGTTCAGGTTCTGGTTCAGGTTCTGGTTCTGGTTCAGGCTCTGGCTCCGGCTCTGGTTCAGGTTCTGGTTGAGGCTCGGGCTCCGGTTCTGGTTCTGGTTCAGGCTCGGGCTCCGGTTCAGGTTCAGGCTCTGGTTCTGGCTCTGGTTCGGGCTCTGGTTCAGGTTCAGGTTCGGGCTCGGGCTCGGGCTCTGGTTCTGGCTCTGGTTCAGGCTCTGGTTCTGGTTCAGGCTCTGGTTCAGGCTCCGGCTCTGGCTCAGGTTCTGGTTCTGGTTCTGGTTCTGGTTCAGGTTCAGGCTCTGGTTCTGGGTCTGGTTCTGGCTCTGGTTCGGGCTCTGGTTCAGGTTCAGGCTCGGGCTCCGGTTCTGGTTCTGGTTCTGGTTCAGGCTCGGGCTCCGGTTCAGGTTCAGGTTCAGGCTCGGGCTCGGGCTCGGGCTCGGGCTCTGGTTCAGGCTCTGGTTCAGGTTCTGGTTCTGGCTCAGGCTCTGGTTCAGGCTCTGGCTCCGGCTCTGGTTCAGGTTCTGGTTCAGGCTCGGGCTCCGGTTCTGGTTCTGGTTCAGGCTCGGGCTCCGGTTCAGGTTCAGGTTCAGGCTCTGGTTCTGGTTCGGGCTCTGGTTCAGGCTCTGGTTCAGGCTCTGGTTCAGGCTCTGGTTCGGGCTCTGGTTCAGGCTCGGGCTCCGGTTCAGGTTCTGGCTCTGGCTCTGGCTCTGGTTCGGGTTCGGGCTCAGGCTCTGGTTCTGGTTCAGGTTCAGGTTCAGGCTCCGGCTCTGGTTCTGGTTCTGGTTCAGGCTCGGGCTCCGGTTCAGGTTCAGGTTCAGGCTCGGGCTCGGGCTCGGGCTCGGGCTCGGGCTCTGGTTCTGGCTCTGGTTCAGGTTCAGGTTCAGGTTCTGGTTCTGGTTCAGGTTCAGGTTCAGGCTCTGGTTCTGGCTCTGGTTCTGGCTCTGGTTCGGGCTCTGGTTCAGGTTCAGGCTCGGGCTCCGGTTCTGGTTCTGGTTCTGGTTCAGACTCGGGCTCCGGTTCAGGTTCAGGTTCAGGCTCGGGCTCGGGCTCGGGCTCGGGCTCTGGTTCTGGCTCTGGCTCTGGCTCTGGTTCAGGTTCAGGTTCTGGTTCTGGTTCAGGTTCTGGTTCAGGTTCTGGTTCAGGTTCTGGTTCAGGTTCTGGTTCAGGTTCTGGTTCAGGTTCTGGTTCAGGTTCTGGTTCAGGTTCTGGTTCAGGTTCAGGTTCAGGTTCTGGTTCAGGTTCTGGTTCAGGTTCTGGTTCAGGTTCTGGTTCAGGTTCTGGTTCTGGCTCAGGCTCTGGTTCAGGCTCTGGCTCCGGCTCTGGTTCAGGTTCTGGTTCAGGTTCTGGTTCAGGTTCTGGTTCAGGTTCTGGTTCAGGCTCGGGCTCCGGTTCTGGTTCTGGTTCTGGTTCTGGTTCAGGCTCGGGCTCCGGCTCTGGTTCAGGTTCTGGTTCAGGCTCGGGCTCCGGTTCTGGTTCTGGTTCAGGCTCTGGCTCCGGCTCTGGTTCAGGTTCTGGTTGAGGCTCGGGCTCCGGTTCTGGTTCTGGTTCAGGCTCGGGCTCCGGTTCAGGTTCAGGCTCTGGTTCTGGCTCTGGTTCGGGCTCGGGCTCGGGCTCTGGTTCTGGCTCTGGTTCAGGCTCTGGTTCTGCTTCAGGCTCTGGTTCAGGCTCCGGCTCTGGCTCAGGTTCTGGTTCTGGTTCTGGTTCTGGTTCAGGTTCAGGCTCTGGTTCTGGGTCTGGTTCTGGCTCTGGTTCGGGCTCTGGTTCAGGTTCAGGCTCGGGCTCCGGTTCTGGTTCTGGTTCTGGTTCAGGCTCGGGCTCCGGTTCAGGTTCAGGTTCAGGCTCGGGCTCGGGCTCGGGCTCGGGCTCTGGTTCAGGCTCTGGTTCAGGTTCTGGTTCTGGCTCAGGCTCTGGTTCAGGCTCTGGCTCCGGCTCTGGTTCAGGTTCTGGTTCAGGCTCGGGCTCCGGTTCTGGTTCTGGTTCAGGCTCGGGCTCCGGTTCAGGTTCAGGTTCAGGCTCTGGTTCTGGTTCGGGCTCTGGTTCAGGCTCTGGTTCAGGCTCTGGTTCAGGCTCTGGTTCGGGCTCTGGTTCAGGCTCGGGCTCCGGTTCAGGTTCTGGCTCTGGCTCTGGCTCTGGTTCGGGTTCGGGCTCAGGCTCTGGTTCTGGTTCAGGTTCAGGTTCAGGCTCCGGCTCTGGTTCTGGTTCTGGTTCAGGCTCGGGCTCCGGTTCAGGTTCAGGTTCAGGCTCGGGCTCGGGCTCGGGCTCGGGCTCGGGCTCTGGTTCTGGCTCTGGTTCAGGTTCAGGTTCAGGTTCTGGTTCTGGTTCAGGTTCAGGTTCAGGCTCTGGTTCTGGCTCTGGTTCTGGCTCTGGTTCGGGCTCTGGTTCAGGTTCAGGCTCGGGCTCCGGTTCTGGTTCTGGTTCTGGTTCAGACTCGGGCTCCGGTTCAGGTTCAGGTTCAGGCTCGGGCTCGGGCTCGGGCTCGGGCTCTGGTTCTGGCTCTGGCTCTGGCTCTGGTTCAGGTTCAGGTTCTGGTTCTGGTTCAGGTTCTGGTTCAGGTTCTGGTTCAGGTTCTGGTTCAGGTTCTGGTTCAGGTTCTGGTTCAGGTTCTGGTTCAGGTTCTGGTTCAGGTTCAGGTTCTGGTTCAGGTTCTGGTTCAGGTTCTGGTTCAGGTTCTGGTTCAGGTTCTGGTTCTGGCTCAGGCTCTGGTTCAGGCTCTGGCTCCGGCTCTGGTTCAGGTTCTGGTTCAGGTTCTGGTTCAGGTTCTGGTTCAGGCTCGGGCTCCGGTTCTGGTTCTGGTTCTGGTTCTGGTTCAGGCTCGGGCTCCGGCTCTGGTTCAGGTTCTGGTTCAGGCTCGGGCTCCGGTTCTGGTTCTGGTTCAGGCTCGGGCTCCGGTTCAGGTTCAGGTTCAGGCTCTGGTTCTGGCTCTGGTTCTGGCTCTGGTTCGGGCTCTGGTTCAGGTTCAGGTTCTGGTTCAGGTTCTGGTTCTGGTTCAGGCTCTGGCTCCGGCTCTGGTTCATGTTCTGGTTCAGGCTCGGGCTCCGGTTCTGGTTCTGGTTCTGGTTCAGGCTCGGGCTCTGGTTCTGGTTCTGGTTCAGGCTCGGGCTCCGGTTCAGGTTCAGGTTCAGGCTCTGGTTCTGGCTCTGGTTCTGGCTCTGGTTCTGGCTCTGGTTCTGGCTCTGGTTCGGGCTCTGGTTCAGGTTCAGGTTCAGGTTCTGGTTCAGGTTCTGGTTCTGGTTCTGGTTCAGGCTCTGGCTCCGGCTCTGGTTCAGGTTCTGGTTCTGGCTCGGGCTCCGGTTCTGGTTCTGGTTCTGGTTCTGGTTCAGGCTTTGGCTCCGGCTCTGGTTCAGGTTCTGGTTCAGGCTCGGGCTCCGGTTCTGGTTCTGGTTCTGGTTCAGGCTCGGGCTCGGGCTCTGGCTCGGGCTCTGGTTCTGGCTCTGGCTCTGGCTCTGGCTCTGGCTCTGGCTCTGGCTCTGGCTCTGGCTCTGGTTCGGGCTCTGGTTCAGGTTCAGGCTCGGGCTCTGGTTCGGGCTCTGGTTCAGGTTCAGGCTCGGGCTCGGGCTCGGGCTCGGGCTCGGGCTCTGGTTCTGGCTCTGGTTCTGGTTTTGGTTCAGGCTCAGGTTCGGGTTCCGGTTCTGACTCTAGTTCAGGCTCTGATGCTGGTTCAGGTTCTAGTTCAGGTTCATGGTTAAGTTCAGTATCAACTTTTACATTTTGCATAACAGCATCTCTTAAGCTATCAGTATCACGCTTTACTTTATTTTTTATTTTATAATAGTTATTTATTGGGTTTGCAGCTATATGAAATTTGGGCAAATGTTGAGTAGTACTTCGTTTAGGGTGTGTTGTGTAATTAATTGAATCAATGAAAATTATCTCGTCGTCGTCTCGAAATGCTAAAAAATTTATCTGTAAACAATATTGATATAATTAGTTATAAAAAGTTTTTTTTATATTTCTAACTAGTAGCAAAAATCTAAACGTTAAAAAGACATTTTCCTCTTTTTTATTATTTTTTTTTAAATTTTGGATTTTCAATATATTATTACATGTTAATTATAAAAATAAAAATATAATTCAACTTGTAGTAAAATATTATGCGTATATTTGATTATAAAAAGTTATAAAAAGTTTTTTTTATATTTCTAACTAGTAGCAAAAATCTAAACGTTAAAAAGACATTTTCCTCTATTTTACTATTTTTTTTTTAATTTGGATTTGCAATTTATTATTACATGTTAATTATAAAAAAATATATATAATTCAACTTGTAGTAAAATATTATGCGTATATTTGATTAGGAATAGGCATACATTGCGTTTAGATCTAGGGGAAGTCAGTAGATACAACAAAAATATCTAGGGTTGGGTAGGCAGAGGGATCTTTAAGATATTACGTTCACTATTTTCCATTTAAAAAATTGAGAACTGCGTATAATAAAATCTGCAGCAATAAATAATAGGTCAGGGCAAAAGTATTTTCGTATTTTGAATGTATTATTTAGTACACAAACTTCTTTGGTTGTACTGAATATAACTGGCTGGTGATTTTATCCCATTAAATGTGACACTCTGAAGATGCAATAAATAAAAAAAATCTAGTTCCCGCCATTTTTAAATGTTTTTTAAGCGAGTAAAATGAACGTATGTGACGAAGAAATTCGGTACATTTTAAAGTTTTATTACAAAAAAAGGTAAAAATGCGACGAACGCCGCGATTAAAATTTGTGCTGTTTACTGACCCAATGGGGTATCAATAAGAGTAGCAAATGTGGTTCAAGCGTTTAAAGTCTGGAAATTTATGTGTGAAAGATGAGGTTCGCTCTGGACGCACTGTCACAGATAAAATCATGTCATCTTTGAGAAAGTGGAGTAAGATCGACATATTAATAGCTACGAAATTACTGAAGAACTGGATGTTGATCATAAAACAGTTTTACGTATTTGAGTACCACATGATCTCACTGAGAGAAACCTAATGTAACGTGATTCCAGTTGCAATTCTTTGTTGAAACGTAACAATTCCGAACCATTTCTTAAACAGTTGATTACGGGTGATGAAAAATGGGTGACTTGCGATGAAAATGTGCGAAAAAGATAATGGTCGAAGCATGGACAAGCCCCACAGACCTGAAAGCAAAGGCAAAGCCCGGCCTGACTCGGAATAAAGTGATGCTATGTGTATTGGAAAGGAATCGTCCACTATGACCTTTTGCTACTATATACTGTCAGCAACTGATGAAGTTAAAAGAAACTATTGAGAAAATCGGCCGGAGCTCGTAAATAGGAAGGGCGTGGTGTTCCACCATGACAACGGCAGACCGCACTCATCTATAGGTACGCAGCAAAAATTGAGAAAGCTTGGCTGGGATGTGCTGATGGATCCTTCGTATAGCCCTGACCTTGCTTCATCAAATTTCCACCTGTTTCAGTCATTGCAGAACTCTTTAGGGAGCATAAAGCTAACCTCAAAAGAACACTGTGAACACTACCTGTCAGAATTTTTTTAATCAAAAATCACAATTTTTCTACAGGAATGGGATCATGACACTACCCATAAAATGATAACAAGACATTGATCAAAACGGTACATACATATTATAAATAATTTAAAAAATATTCCTAAAAAAATATTTTTCTTTGTATGAACAATACGAAAATACTTTTGTCCCGACCTTATAGTATACAGGTAGCTAAAACACTATAATAAATAATAAATCATACTTACATATGCAAAAATATTATGCTTAAAACGAAATTTTATAGTGTTCCATCCATCTTTATAGTCAACACTTAACTTATTTCTTGTTAATCTCACTATAGGAACATCGAACTCATTATAAACAGTGATGTTTAGTCCATTTTCATTTGAAATCAAGCGAAGGTATGCGTTAACTTCCAGAGATGTAAATGTTATCAATGGTGATGAAGCACAGCTTTCTGTAGAAGCTTTTAAGTATTTTGTATTGTTACTAGGATACACAACTTCACCAGTTTTATAGTATGACACTATCCACTCTCTTATGTTACCACAGCTTCTATTACTAAAATCCTCATATTGTATATTAGAATAATACTCGCCGGTTTTAACTTTTTGCAATTGCGATGTCGGTACACTAAACAGTGCTAATAAAATTATTATTTTTAACATTTTAGCTACATTTTATTTTGCATTTCCACTAAATTACCTAACGCAATCTTTGAATACACTGTTATTTTATCGTAGATCGATTAAAACATCGTGGCTGATAACATTTGTCTTTATATATATGCAAGTTTTTACATGGTGCTAAGCATTCAATGATAAGAGGAAATAACCTCTTAAGCAGAATACAATCATATCAAATATCTGAGTAATAAGGATTGGTGTCTTAACCACTTCATTTTATTGCAAACATAAGCGACGCCAGGCCAGGTTAGCGACGATGACGCGACATCTCTCGATTCTTGTGCCTTTTTAACTGGCGTCAAAAAGAAATTCGACTGTATGTTATTTCTGTATGGTTATTATACGTTGCTTATAGATTTTTGAAGCAAGAGTGAGGGGCCAGAGACGCAGGAGTAGATCTCGTTTGACCTTCGATAACACAGTATCAATGATAATGGAGGAAGGTCTCGCAAAAAGCATGAGGACCCCCAGAAATGCATGTATGAAAAGATTTATCTTTATATGACGTCCTGTGGCGTAACTAGAATTATTTCTTTTTGGCTACTTCTAATTAGGGGTTTAATGAATTTACACTTAAACATTTTTATAATTCATTAATTAATTTATTTATTTGTTTTAGTAGAAATGGTACAGTATTAGTTGAGGCCTGTCGTGGCGCAGGAGCACAGAGTTTGACAGTAAAATCGACTAGTTTTTAGGGTTTGATTTTCACTCGAGGAAATGAAATATTTTTTTACATATATTATCATTTCTTTGCTCTGGTGTCGACGCAAAGCGAGGCGTTGAGTTCCGCCACTCAACACGCAATGCCTTCAGAACTCGGTGGAAAGTGGGGAACAGAGTGTCTTAACACTAGGTTCCCTCTGCCTACTGTGCTGTGTTGCTATTTATTTATTTTTTGTTTCACGCTGTATCCCGCATTCGATTCCCTTTGGAATTATGTAGCTATAAAATATATAAGTTCAGGCCACGTGTCCGCTACGGTTATTCAAAACAACCGTACCGTACTATCGAGACCGTGGAAGTGAATGAACGAGTGGAGATGGAACTCACTATCAAATATCCTTGCATTTATTAGTGTATCTTTCAAATTCCAAGTACGTACGCCTTTAAAGTGTTTTTTTACTATTTTTTACTGTTTTTCCTTTATTATTTGTAAACGATTGTTTACAATGTAAGCATTGCTAATACAATTTTCACAGGATAAGTAGTTAAGCAAAATACCTACCTTTTCTATACCTCAAAGCAACCCACAAATTCAAAATTGAGTTGTTTACTTTTTATTTTTATGTTAAAGCCTCGGAAGAGTAAAATTAATAATGAATACTAATGTTTCCAGCGTTGAGTTCCGCCACTAATTAACACTCATAGCCTCCCGAATTCGTCGAAAAGTGAAACGATAATGTTTTAATGAAAAAAGGAGTGCCTTAATATTGTTTTTCCACTGCCTACCCTTAATTTGTTAAGCCTTGGTAAGGTTAGCATGGAAAGAGACAGCGTGGTGTTAAAAAAACTATAAATACTACATATTTAGTTCAGTAGATTTGGAGTGAATTTATTGCGTAAAGAGTCATGTTTTCCTATAAGAATTTTATCTCTTGTTCTTTCCTTTGAATATAGTTCTTTTGGGGTTAAAGTATACAACAATATTTCTTAAAAATCAATATATACTTTTAGTATCTTTATTTGTGAGAGAGAGAGAGTTGAGGGATTCACATCGTTTGAGAATTTACACCCATTTACAGACATTGCACGGTGCGGCAGGGGAATACTCGTCAGCACAGTGGCGTAGTGAGGGGGGGGCAAGGGGGGTCATCTTGCCCCGGGCGCTACTCACATAGGGGCGCCAAATGGTCCGAAAAACTTTTTAACTTTAATTTTATTTAAATATCGCATTGGTTATTTACCTCGAATTAAATACAGGCGAAAAAAAAACCTTTTTGTAAATTTGCCTTAGCAAGATACAAAAGGTTATTATTTTTTATATTATTTATCACATTTAAAAGTTTTACTTAAAATATGTAAAAATCGCGACAATTAAAGATTTTATATGTTTCTAGAGTACCAATTAACGCATATAATTATGCGCGTTGGCGTGGCCATAGTAAAGTGTAGGTATGCCACTAAAAGTATAAATATTGTCACAAAGGTATGGTAGTGTGCGTAATATTTTATTTATTGACTTAATGTACTTTATAAGCATTACCATTGAAAAATATTATTCATTGCATTCTGTACTTTTTCTACATGTAAACTAAAAAAAAACTTCTAAATGCAAAAAGGAAATCCCGAGGACATCAAAATGAAAATGTAAAATCAGATTTAGAGTTAGATCCAGATTCAGGTTGTACACCTACTGCTGCTAAACTTTTATATATTGACACAATACAACAAATACAAGACTATGAAGAAGGCGGCCCAAGTACATTACAAATGCTAAATCTGTGTTCACATCTGATGAAAAGCCCAGAAAATACATCAGAAAGACTTGTTGTAATTCCGGACGTTCTGAATTACAAGGATGAGGCTTATTTAAAATTTAGCAACAATCGTCCTATAATACCGGATCAATTTCGAAGAGAAATGATTATTCTTGAACCTAGCACATATCAAAACAAAGCCTGTTTAAATGCAGCAATAACATCGACTAATCGCCTAATGCCAAGAGCTTGGTTTTCTCGACGAGACGGTAATGAAAAGGAAGGAACTGAAGTTACCCAATCTTCGTTCTTGCCGCGTATTGCTTTTGTTGCTTACTATTTAGTACACCAAATTTCACTACACAATCATCTTTCGTAACATCTCCTGTTTTTAATAAGATAAATTGATTAGCCATGAAATTCCAAAGCCCCCAAAATTACTTACAGCTTGGAAAGAGACATAACGTAGATTAACAAGTAAAACGGAAATTGAAGTATTATTAGAAGCGCACATTCAGTATGAAAAAGAACGATGGCGAAATATATTGCAAAGAATATTAGCTTGCATGAGGTATTTAATTATGCAAAATCTTCCTCTGTGTGGCCATGTTGAAAAACTAGCACTTAAAGATGGTATAAACGTAGGAAACCTACTATCTTTGCACATACTTGTAGCTCAGTTCGATCCGCGACTAGGAAATCATATGAGACATGCCACAGAAATTCCAAAAACTATCTCATTTTTATCACCATAGATTCAAAATGAATTCATTCAACTTCTGGTATCTACAGTTCGATTTCAAGTAACAAAAGATAACAAAAGAAATAATGGAATTTTGCTTGATTCAACTCCAGATATCTCTCATCGAGAACAAATGTCCCAAGTAATTGGGTACGTAGACGTTGATTTTATCAATAAAAAAGTTTCTATAAAAGAATCTTTTTTGGGTTTTATCGACATACATGCCAAAAAAGCAGGCTCGATCGAAAATACGATTTTAGATAAATTAAATTCCCATGAAATTTCACTTACAAACTGACCGTGACCGTGATGACAGGTCACACATCTGGCTTTCAATAAAGAATAATAGAAAAAAAAATATAAAGTATTGTTTGTAAATTGTGATAACCATTCCTTGATTTTAGTAGGAGTTACTGCAGCTAAATAAGAGCCAATTGTTGTGATATGTTTTGGAATAATTGAAAACATATATTTCTTTTTCTCATGTTTAACGTTGCGGTGGGAATTATTAAAAAAAGCTGTAACAAAATCTGTCAAACGTCAATCTGAAACACGGTGGAGTGCCAGAATAGAAGCGGTTAGCGTTATCGGCGATAGGCTAGAAAAAATAGTAGATCTATTATAAAAAATAACAGATGACTGCAAGTGACACCAGAAGTGAATCTTCAATTCTGTTGCAAAATATACAAAATTTTTGTTTCATAACTTTTGTTGATTTCTGGTATGAAATCTTAAGGAGAGTTGATCGTATGCAACTCAGATTACAAGATTTTCAAATGAATTTTAGAGAAGCGTTGAAGCGAAGCATGATCTTGAACTAGCCGAAATAAGAGAAAATCTCTGTGAAAAATCTCTATTGCCTCAATAGAAAAGATGAAATCTATTTATAAAAGATGGGATATTAATACAGCAGAACGTGTAATAAGTCGCCGTAAAATGCCCGGAGAATGGGCTAGAGATGTTGGTCTTTCTGCTGAAAGTTAAATTTCTCGTGTTTATGAAAAGCGTTCTTGATCGTTTTAACAAGGAATATGTACACGATTTACGCGATTAAGTGACCTTAATTTCAAATTTGGATTTCTAATAGACATTGAAAATTTATTAAACAAGCATAATGTTGATAACGGCCTTGAAAAAGTTGTAAAAATTTGCGTGAATTTTACAATACAGATTTCAATGGAATAGAACTCTTTATCGAAATATGTGACTGCAAAATGTTACTCGCAGTAGAAAAGAAAGTGAACCTAAAACCCCATAACATTTGCTTACTTTTATAATCTCGTAAGAAGATGTTTTTCCAAACCTGAGAGTGGCACTTCAAATACTTCCGACTATCTCAGTATCAATTGCTGTCTACGATCAACGATGGATTGTCTAAGTGAGCTCGCATTTTTAAGTGTGAAAAGAGAAAAAAAAAAAATTAACTTTGATGATATTATTGACTAGCGGCTCGCCAGCGGCTTCGCCCGCTTAAACTACATGATTATTGATTTAATAAGCAAAATTGATTGACATTATAAAATATACATAAAGCTAATTATTTTTTATACTATATATTTTTGTAACATTACGTTCTTTTTACCTTAAATGTGCTGATGTCAGTTAATAATTTAATTTATTGCTTCAAAAACAGCCTTAAATGTTAAATTATTGATTTGGGTAATGATTCATAACATTCTTTGAAAAATAACTGTAATAATTGCATATCAACTCCTGTACACTTTTAAAATTAGTTACATATATTATTAGCTAAATCTACAATTGATAAATATGTAGTTATTACAGTGTACACGTAGAAAGGATGTTTTTAGGCATTTTGATACTTGATATTTCTTTCAAGATCAAATCGTTCTTTATCTCTATGTTGAATTAATTACGACTTAAACTTAACTGTTATGATTTATGAAGGTAATCTCCACTAACAATTCAATTTTGTTTACTTTATTGTATAAAATATTATATGATAGTGCTTCAAAAATATATATTTTTATCAACAGTCGTATAACCGAGACGCTATATATCATTCGCAGGCAAACCAATGCCTTGAGTTAATTCAAATGACGATAACTTTTTTTTTAATAAACTGATTTTGATGAAACAACTTTAATAGTTAAGTTGAGTTAAAACAAAGCAATTGGTGAAACTTTTAAGTAAATCGGTTCAGTACCTTCAGAGAAAAATGTGACCATACATATCGACAGACAGACAGACAGACAGAAAGACAGACAGACAGACACAAAATAAAACAAAATATTTTTGATTTCTATTATTCTTTTTAAGTGTCCCTATATCCATTTAAGTCAAAATTAATAAATGTACAGCCAAGTATTTTTACTTATTATAGAGATGAACTTATAAGATTTTCACCTGGGGGGCGCTAAAAAAAAATTTTGCCCCGGGCGCAAGTTAAGCTCGCTACGCCACTGCGTCAGCAACACGCGTTATACATATACATAAATATTGACTCGGGCGTTTCAATAGTATTGCTCTACTAATAAAATAATAAAAATCCTAATCTAGCTATATACAATAATCTTATTTTATTTATTTGTTTTTAGTTTCATTTAATTTTTTAACGTAAATGTAAAAATGATTACGGCAAGAGATAGATTAAAATCTTCTTGTAAATACACATACCTGTTCCCTTTCATTTAAAGACGACAAGAGCCTGGTTGTGGTTTCGATCCCCACTCGAAGAAATGAAATCTCTATATATAATAAGACAGTAAAAATATTTTATCTGTACATTTAGTAATTTTGACTAAAATGGATAGAGGGACACTTAAAAAGAATAATAGAAAGCAAAAAGATTTTTTTTAAATTTCTTGTCTGTCTGTCTGTCTGTCTGTCGACATATTTTTGTCCACATTTTTCTCTGAAAGTACTGAACCGATTTACTTGAAAATCACCAATTGCTTTGTTTTAACTCAACTTAACTACTAAAGTTTAGTTCATCAAAATCGGTTCATTAAAAAAAAAGTTATCGTCATTTGAAAGAAGTCGTAATTAATTCAACACAGAGATAAAGAACGATCTTGAAAGAAATATCAAGTAAATACAAAGATTTTTTGGTTGGTTCGTACATATAATATATGTAACTAATTTAAAACTGTACAGAAGTTAATATGCAATTACTACATTTATTTTACAAAGAATATTATGAATCCTTCAAATCAATAATTTAACATTTAAGGCTGTTACTGAATGAGTAAATTAAATTATTCACTGACATCAGCACATTTAACAGAGTATATTATATAGGTAAAAAGAACATAAAGTAACAAAAATATATACGTGTAATAAATAATTAGCTTTATGTATATTTTAAAAATATCCAATATCAACAATGGTCGTATTTTTTAATTTAAAACAATCAAAAATTCTTTGACGATAATGTCGTAAAAAAATCATATTAAAATTCCAGTGGCGTAGTGAGGGGGGGGCAAGGGGGGTCATCTTGCCCCGGGCGCTACTCACATAGGGGCGCCAAATGGTCCGAAAAACTTTTTAACTTTAATTTTATTTAAATATCGCATTGGTTATTTACCTCGAATTAAATACAGGCGAAAAAAAAACCTTTTTGTAAATTTGCCTTAGCAAGATACAAAAGGTTATTATTTTTTATATTATTTATCACATTTAAAAGTTTTACTTAAAATATGTAAAAATCGCGACAATTAAAGATTTTATATGTTTCTAGAGTACCAATTAACGCATATAATTATGCGCGTTGGCGTGGCCATAGTAAAGTGTAGGTATGCCACTAAAAGTATAAATATTGTCACAAAGGTATGGTAGTGTGCGTAATATTTTATTTATTGACTTAATGTACTTTATAAGCATTACCATTGAAAAATATTATTCATTGCATTCTGTACTTTTTCTACATGTAAACTAAAAAAAAACTTCTAAATGCAAAAAGGAAATCCCGAGGACATCAAAATGAAAATGTAAAATCAGATTTAGAGTTAGATCCAGATTCAGGTTGTACACCTACTGCTGCTAAACTTTTATATATTGACACAATACAACAAATACAAGACTATGAAGAAGGCGGCCCAAGTACATTACAAATGCTAAATCTGTGTTCACATCTGATGAAAAGCCCAGAAAATACATCAGAAAGACTTGTTGTAATTCCGGACGTTCTGAATTACAAGGATGAGGCTTATTTAAAATTTAGCAACAATCGTCCTATAATACCGGATCAATTTCGAAGAGAAATGATTATTCTTGAACCTAGCACATATCAAAACAAAGCCTGTTTAAATGCAGCAATAACATCGACTAATCGCCTAATGCCAAGAGCTTGGTTTTCTCGACGAGACGGTAATGAAAAGGAAGGAACTGAAGTTACCCAATCTTCGTTCTTGCCGCGTATTGCTTTTGTTGCTTACTATTTAGTACACCAAATTTCACTACACAATCATCTTTCGTAACATCTCCTGTTTTTAATAAGATAAATTGATTAGCCATGAAATTCCAAAGCCCCCAAAATTACTTACAGCTTGGAAAGAGACATAACGTAGATTAACAAGTAAAACGGAAATTGAAGTATTATTAGAAGCGCACATTCAGTATGAAAAAGAACGATGGTGAAATATATTGCAAAGAATATTAGCTTGCATGAGGTATTTAATTATGCAAAATCTTCCTCTGTGTGGCCATGTTGAAAAACTAGCACTTAAAGATGGTATAAACGTAGGAAACCTACTATCTTTGCACATACTTGTAGCTCAGTTCGATCCGCGACTAGGAAATCATATGAGACATGCCACAGAAATTCCAAAAACTATCTCATTTTTATCACCATAGATTCAAAATGAATTCATTCAACTTCTGGTATCTACAGTTCGATTTCAAGTAACAAAAGATAACAAAAGAAATAATGGAATTTTGCTTGATTCAACTCCAGATATCTCTCATCGAGAACAAATGTCCCAAGTAATTGGGTACGTAGACGTTGATTTTATCAATAAAAAAGTTTCTATAAAAGAATCTTTTTTGGGTTTTATCGACATACATGCCAAAAAAGCAGGCTCGATCGAAAATACGATTTTAGATAAATTAAATTCCCATGAAATTTCACTTACAAACTGACCGTGACCGTGATGACAGGTCACACATCTGGCTTTCAATAAAGAATAATAGAAAAAAAAATATAAAGTATTGTTTGTAAATTGTGATAACCATTCCTTGATTTTAGTAGGAGTTACTGCAGCTAAATAAGAGCCAATTGTTGTGATATGTTTTGGAATAATTGAAAACATATATTTCTTTTTCTCATGTTTAACGTTGCGGTGGGAATTATTAAAAAAAGCTGTAACAAAATCTGTCAAACGTCAATCTGAAACACGGTGGAGTGCCAGAATAGAAGCGGTTAGCGTTATCGGCGATAGGCTAGAAAAAATAGTAGATCTATTATAAAAAATAACAGATGACTGCAAGTGACACCAGAAGTGAATCTTCAATTCTGTTGCAAAATATACAAAATTTTTGTTTCATAACTTTTGTTGATTTCTGGTATGAAATCTTAAGGAGAGTTGATCGTATGCAACTCAGATTACAAGATTTTCAAATGAATTTTAGAGAAGCGTTGAAGCGAAGCATGATCTTGAACTAGCCGAAATAAGAGAAAATCTCTGTGAAAAATCTCTATTGCCTCAATAGAAAAGATGAAATCTATTTATAAAAGATGGGATATTAATACAGCAGAACGTGTAATAAGTCGCCGTAAAATGCCCGGAGAATGGGCTAGAGATGTTGGTCTTTCTGCTGAAAGTTAAATTTCTCGTGTTTATGAAAAGCGTTCTTGATCGTTTTAACAAGGAATATGTACACGATTTACGCGATTAAGTGACCTTAATTTCAAATTTGGATTTCTAATAGACATTGAAAATTTATTAAACAAGCATAATGTTGATAACGGCCTTGAAAAAGTTGTAAAAATTTGCGTGAATTTTACAATACAGATTTCAATGGAATAGAACTCTTTATCGAAATATGTGACTGCAAAATGTTACTCGCAGTAGAAAAGAAAGTGAACCTAAAACCCCATAACATTTGCTTACTTTTATAATCTCGTAAGAAGATGTTTTTCCAAACCTGAGAGTGGCACTTCAAATACTTCCGACTATCTCAGTATCAATTGCTGTCTACGATCAACGATGGATTGTCTAAGTGAGCTCGCATTTTTAAGTGTGAAAAGAGAAAAAAAAAAAATTAACTTTGATGATATTATTGACTAGCGGCTCGCCAGCGGCTTCGCCCGCTTAAACTACATGATTATTGATTTAATAAGCAAAATTGATTGACATTATAAAATATACATAAAGCTAATTATTTTTTATACTATATATTTTTGTAACATTACGTTCTTTTTACCTTAAATGTGCTGATGTCAGTTAATAATTTAATTTATTGCTTCAAAAACAGCCTTAAATGTTAAATTATTGATTTGGGTAATGATTCATAACATTCTTTGAAAAATAACTGTAATAATTGCATATCAACTCCTGTACACTTTTAAAATTAGTTACATATATTATTAGCTAAATCTACAATTGATAAATATGTAGTTATTACAGTGTACACGTAGAAAGGATGTTTTTAGGCATTTTGATACTTGATATTTCTTTCAAGATCAAATCGTTCTTTATCTCTATGTTGAATTAATTACGACTTAAACTTAACTGTTATGATTTATGAAGGTAATCTCCACTAACAATTCAATTTTGTTTACTTTATTGTATAAAATATTATATGATAGTGCTTCAAAAATATATATTTTTATCAACAGTCGTATAACCGAGACGCTATATATCATTCGCAGGCAAACCAATGCCTTGAGTTAATTCAAATGACGATAACTTTTTTTTTAATAAACTGATTTTGATGAAACAACTTTAATAGTTAAGTTGAGTTAAAACAAAGCAATTGGTGAAACTTTTAAGTAAATCGGTTCAGTACCTTCAGAGAAAAATGTGACCATACATATCGACAGACAGACAGACAGACAGAAAGACAGACAGACAGACACAAAATAAAACAAAATATTTTTGATTTCTATTATTCTTTTTAAGTGTCCCTATATCCATTTAAGTCAAAATTAATAAATGTACAGCCAAGTATTTTTACTTATTATAGAGATGAACTTATAAGATTTTCACCTGGGGGGCGCTAAAAAAAAATTTTGCCCCGGGCGCAAGTTAAGCTCGCTACGCCACTGTAAAATTCATTATAGTTGTCAATCAATTCTTTAATAATTTTTTATTCTTATTAAATCAATAATCATGTATTTTAAGCGGGCGAAGCCGTGGGCGAGCCGCTAGTATTTAATATTTTTGTTTCTTCGCTCCGATGTCGAGGCAAAGCGTTGAGAGTGGCCACTAAACAAGCAATGCAATGCCTTCAGAATTCGCTGAATGGGAAATGAGTGTCTAAATATAAGGTTCCCTCTGCCTACCCCGCTGTGAGGGAGTCAGCCTGAAACTGAAAAAAATGGTTGTAGATTTTTCATAACCGTGAAAGTCTTATTCATAATATACTTAGTTTTTTAATGATTATGTATAATAAGACCAAAATACAATTTTAATAGTAAAAAAAACCTTACTCAGTTCAACAAAATCTTTATCAAAAAGAGAAGTAAATTTGATCAAATTTATCTCTTTCAATCCTTCTATTTAGAAAAGAATATATGATTTATTTATTTATCTACATATCTGGATTATTAAACTATTTCAATAATGTAGTTGTTTAGTATTATTTTAACAGAATTCTAGACTACTGGGGTTGGTATTTTATCAAATATATGTTTTTTACACAGGCGGAATTTTTTGTTATATAATTTATACTATATATTTTTTTGTGTAATTTGCTCTCTTTTTTCATACTCTTTTTCAAATGTCTCATTAATTTACTATTTTCTTTTGCAGCGCCATCTATTACATATTTATTGATTAATATTAAATTTACAAGTATAATTTATTGTAACACCAACTGTATAGTTGATAAGTATGATACAATATTTACTTATATCTTTTGCTAATTAAATTATAGATGGTGCTTTATTTTATGAAAACGATATTTTGTTTAATAATTATAGGCATAAAAAATATTTACCTTATACTCAATTTTTATGATAGCGAAACATAAAACCTGTGACTGTGATTGATAAAAACTGTGCATTCCACATGTTATAACATGATTTTTCATATATGTGATTTTTATATATATATATATATATATATATATATATATATATATATATATATATATATATATATATCATAATATCATTGAAACGTAATTTTGACCGTTTGTACGAAGATTAAACGATGAGGAATCATAGATTATTTTGATTACGAGATATACAATATTAGATATCAGATCATATCGATAACGAATTAATAAAACTGATAAGCGTGTAATACGGTAGCTTAAAATAAATTTAATATATAGATTTACAGTTACTACTAAGAGTCTCCCCTATTGGCAACTTTCTTAAGATCTACAATTGATGTAATTAAAAAAATCTCTTTTTGTCTATTTTCAATGCAATTTCAGGGTTTTCTTTTGCTTTCTCCCTCTCTTTAAAACAATATACACACTATTATACTATATATAAGCTTACTACACATTTTAGCTATGAATAATAGAGCAGCCTTGAAAATAAAAATAGCGTTTTTATTAGACTCTATATATATATATATATATATATATATATATATATATATATATATATATATATAATTAATTTGACGTAGGGTAACCATATTTGAATATATTTAATTTTTTGTTTAAGTAAAACTAGTTTATTTTAATAAAATAAAGGATAATTGCGTTTTTATAAATGAGTTATGTTTTTGTTATTAATTACTCTATATGCTTTTGTTTTATGAGTACCAATTTAAAAGTAAATTTATTATTTTAATTGAATTATATTAGATATTCAATTTTCTTTGAGGCCAGTCGTGGCGCAGGGGCACATGGTGTGACTGTAAAATCGATTGGTTGTTTGTTCGATCCCCACTGAAAGGAAATGAAATATTTTTATTTTTAGATTTATATTTTCATTTCTTCGCTCTGGTGGTGAGGCAAAGCGCGGTATTGAGTTCCGTCACTTAACACGCGATACCTCCAGAATTTGGCGGAAAGTGGGGAAAGCAATGTCTTAGCACTAGGTTCCCTCTACCTCTATTAGCTTTACTATTTAATTAATTTATTCTGCCTTTACTGTTTAATTAATTTATTTCCAAGGAGGTACACCTAAAAAATGGCGCCTTTAAATTTATAACAAAGGCGAATATCTTTAAACATCTAGATCTGCGATTTTAAATCATGATTAGAATGATCGATATTATTTGATTAAATAAAATTGTTGTTAGATAAAATTGTTTAGGTAGAAGCTTGTTCTCGAAAGTTAAAAAAAAAAAAAACAATTAATTAGAAGGCCGTGAATACCTTGAGGTGTCCAGGGAAGATTTAAATTAATACTTACACTTAAAGCAAACGGAAACGTTTGTGTTGCCTTTTTACATCAACTTAAAATATATTTTTTTCAGTTCAATGCTGTAGCTTGCATACAGCAGGGTAGGCAGGTAGAGTAGAACTATTCTACATCCACTCTCCACTTTCTGAACTCATCGCGTATAGTATAATCAGGATTTGTGCCACTACGCCTATTAAGATATTTTAATAAAAAATACAGTGAAATGCTAATTACAAAGCAAAAAAAAAAGATAACTAATATAATTAGCACAATCTCTATATTTAAAAAAAAAGTGACAACTATAATAGTTTTTAAAGAAGTTTTAATGTTTTTTTTAATATTTAAGTATTTCTAATTATTTAAATTTTTGAGGCGTGAATTTTAAATGTAGAATATTATAGTTTAGAAAAATATGATATTGTTATCTTTATAACTAGTTGGGGAAGAACCGAAGTCTTTTCATAGAAACTTGGTTTTTATCATAGACTTGTTTACTTAATACAGTCATTTTTGTAACTATGGTATCTTTACATGTAATTACACTTGCCGTGAAGTAAAATCTTCGACTTGAAAATGTAATATTTTTACTCAATAAAAGTTTTTTATCTGTTTCTTCCTTTATCCTGCATAGCAAGGTAGGCAGAGAGAACCTAATATCAAGAAACTCTGGTTCATATTTTTTAAAATTTTAAACTATTGACCAAAGACTTTCACTCTCATTTTAGTTTTATTAATGATACATTCGATATTTTCATATATAATTTATATTTTACTTTCTTTTAGCTTCACGCTTTATCTCTATCAGGATAGCCAGACAGAACAGAGCGTAAAATGTATAAATATATATATCTCGCCTCGTCTACTTTCATCTCTCTTCTCATACTACTCACTTTTCCTTAATAAATCTTTTATGCCATTCTTTTGTCACTCATTCGCTTGATGTACCCAAACCTCCTGAACCCGTTCTTCTTCATTCCCACCGTAATATCCTTGCAAGTACTGCTTTTCTGAGTTTCTGTTCATTGCGGATTCAATCAAATAAACTGACTCCGCTTAGCTTACGAAGAGATCACATCTTCACAGCTTTTATCTATTTTTCATACTCCCTCTGTAACACCATCTTTCCGCTGCCGTATCATAGGGTTAGTATCAGCATTGATTAGCGTACGCAGGGCATTCCCCTGCGATCGCCAACCCTTCACGAGCGGCGGTCAAAGCTCCTATCTTATCCTTAGGGGTGAGCTACTCTCGCCCCTCCCCGCCAGGTGCCGCTATCAAGATCAGTCCAGGTCAACAGCACAGTATTGCACAGCTATGCTGATATTCACCGTCTTATCGAGGCTGAGGCACCTTTAAATCTGTTACCGTTTTCCACGTCCATTTCGTATCTTCTGTCTCTAATTAAAATACTTTTCACTTTATTCACTTGTTCTAAGAATTAATTGAATTGGTACATTTGGATTTTTTTTCTCCCAATTTGTTTACTTGATATTTACCTAAGAATATTTGAAGCCAGTCGTGGCGCAGGGACACAAGTGTGTGAATGTTAGTGCGACGGGTTGTGGGTTCAACACCCATCCGAAGACATGAAATATTTATCTAAATGTATATTATCATTTTATCGCTCTGATGTCGAGACAATGCGAGCCGTTGAGTTCCGCCACTCAACACGCAATGCCTTCAGAATTCGCCAGAACATTTTCTCTCGAATTCTGGGAACGGAGTTTCTTAACACTTGGTTCCCTCTATCTACCCTGTTGTGTGCAAAAAAAAAAACTATACATTCATAACGTCTGATCAGTGTTAACAGTATTTGTGTTCACCTTATCATTATCAATTCTTGATTAACTGGATTAACATAAGAATTTAGTAAGGTACTCATTATTTGATACAGGTATCACACAAATCCTAAACAGCTTATCTATTAGCGTTATAATTTTAAAAATAAAAATAAAAAGTTTGTGGTTTCTTTTACTTTAATTTTCTCATTATGGTAGGCAAAATGCTTCGTTGAGTATCGCTAATCGATACTCGCATGTCTCTATAATTATATAGAGAGTGGAGAACAAAGTGTCTTAACTCTGCCTACTCATATATGCGGAACAGTGTAAAGTTATAGATTTTTTTTAAATGAAAACAATAATTTTAAAGAAAATATCTATATTTAATTGATAGATTATGAAATACTTGTAGAATTAGTAGGCACTTACTTATCATTAATTGTTATGAACGTACAAAACATATTCTAGAAATTATATTACTAACATCATAATCTATTATCTTACTATAATTTAATCTAAGAGAACATATTAATTATTTATTGCCTATATATTATTTTTGGATGCGCTTCTACAGCTTAGCATAGTTATATAACTAGTATCTACCATTTTTTTTATTCTACTGCATCCTTATTATATTTTGTTTTACAAAATAAAACCATTTAATATAAATGAAATGTAAATCAATTCTTTTTAATCTTTTTATGAGCTTGTGACGTAAATAACAATAATTAAAAAAAAATAACAATAATAAAAAAGTTAACTTAATTTAAATTTACATTAGTATTTACATAAATATCTTAAACTATATGCACAAATTGAGTATTTATATTTTACATATACTTTATCATTTACCTCTTAAATATCGTAAGATCTTAAATCTATATCTTAAATCTATATTTGAGACCTTACGTGTCGACGGGCAAGACTGTAAATGTACCAGGTTGTGGGTTCGATTCTCACTCAAGGAAATAATATATTTAACATTTTAATTTTTTTGCTGTGGTGATAAGGTAAAGCACGGCGTTGTATATCATCATTCAAGTCGCGATGGCACCAGAATTCAACGGAAAGTGGAGAACGGAGATGTTTTAATGAGAACGTAGTGACTTAACGCTAGGTTCCATACCCTGTTATGTGCGGTATTCTATATTAATATTTTAAGCCTAAGAGTTTGTTTGGTTTAACGCCTTAAGCTCGGAGACTATTGATTCGGATGAAAAAACTTTTTGCTATATTGCTCGTATTTATTTTCTTTCTTAAGTGTGGAATAATTCTTTAATAATATACTTCATGGCGTTAATAATTTTGCGTTAATGTATCAATAAGCCTCCGGGCAGAGCTACCTCAAGCAAATGGAACGAGTCATAAATTCATAATATTATTTGACATATACCTATGACAAACACGATTTGTTTTGACTCATAACGCGTTCTAGTCCCATTTTATTAGTGATTTCCATTTGGCCACAGAAGAGAAGCCGCAGGTAAAAGAAAATATAGCTGATGAAACTAAGTCAAACTTATTTTATAATCAGAAGTCACTTTGTGAACTCTTGGTATCATCGTAGGTACAGGGGGCTCTTCGAATGCCCATAGCGTTGCTTGAGATACTCTTTTTTGTGATCGCTTATAGCCAATATAATAAGAAACTATTGCTACAATAATTAAAATTAATAGTAAGAGTAATACTAAAAGTGATATTGATAGTGGATTCCAAAATCCAGGTGTTTCAGGTTTATCAGTTTCTTCATTAACTTCAGGCGTGGTTATAACTGTTGTTGGAGTAGACTGCGGTTCGACTGTTACTTCATTTGTTTGTTCAGTATTTACATCTGAAAATCCTGTGGTTGGGGGCTGATTGGTAGGTTGACTGGATAGTTCATCAGTAATTTCTGAAGTTTGTGAAGAAGACGAAGCATCCGTGGGAGAATTGGTTGAAGGTTCGTTAGGAGTATCAGTTGAAGGTTCGTTGGGGGACTCGGTTGAGGGTTTGTTGGGAGAATCGGTTGAGGGTTCGATGGGGAAATTGGTTGAAGGTTCATTGGGAGAATCAGTTGAAGGTTCGTTGGCGGAATCGGTAGAAGGTTCATTGGGGAACTCGGTTGATGGTTTGTTGGGAGAATCAGTTGAGGGTTCATTGGGAGAATCGGTTGTAGGTTCGTTGGGGGAAATGGTTGAGGGTTCGTTAGGAGACTCGGTTAAGGGTTCGTTGGAAGAATCGGTTGAAGATTCACTGGGAGACTCAGTTGAGATTTCACTAGGAAAATCAGTTGAAGGTTCGTTATGAGAATCCGTTGAAGGTTCATTGGGAGACTTGGTTGAAGATTCGTTGGAAGAATCGGTTGAGGGTTCGTTAGGAGACTCAGTTGAGGGTTCGTTGGGGGAATCGGTTGAAGGTTCATTAGGAGACTCAGTTGAGACTTCACTAGGAAAATCAGTAGAAGGTTCGATAGGAAAATCCGTTGAAGGTTCGTACGGAGACTCGGTTGAAGGTTGGATGGGAGAACCGGTTGAGGGTTCGTTAGGGGAATCGGTTGAAGGTTTGTTGGAAGAATCAGTTGAAGGTCCATTGGGAGACTCGGTTGAAGGTTCGATGGGAGAACCGGTTGAGGATTCGTTAGAGGAATCGGTTGAAGGATTGTTGGGAGAATCAGTTGAAGGTCCATTAGGAGACTCGGTTGAAGGTTCGATGGGTGAACCGGTTGAGGGTTCGTTAGGGGAAACGGTTGAAGGTTTGTTATGAGAATCAGTTGAAGGTCCATTAGGAGACTCGGTTGAAGGTTCGACGGGTGAACCGGTTGAGGGTTCGTTAGGGGAATCGGTTGAAGGTTTGTTAGGAGAATCAGTTGAAGGTCCATTAGCAGACTCGGTTGAAGGTTCGATGGGAGAATCAGTTGAAGGTCTATTGGGAGAATCGGTTGAGGGTTCATTGGGCGGATTGGTTGAGGGTTCGTTCGGAGGATTGGTTGAGGGTTCGTTGGGAGTATCAGTTGAAGGTTCAATGGGAGACTGAGTTGAGACTTCGTTAGGAGAATCGGTTGAAGGTTCATTAGAAGTATCAGTTGAAGGTTCATTGGGAGAATCGGTTGAAGGTTTATTAGGAGAATCGGTTGAGGGTTGGTTGGGAGAATCGGTTGAAGGTTCATTAGAAGACTCGGTTGAGGGTTGATTGGGAAAATCCGTTGAAGGTTCGTACGGAGACTCGGTTGAAGGTTCGATAGGAGAACCAGTTGAGGGTTCGTTAGGGGAATCGGTTGAAGGTTTGTTGGGAGAATCAGTTGAAGGTCTATTGGGAGATTCGGTTGAAGGTTCGATGGGAGAATCGGTTGAGGGTTCGTTAGGGGAATCGGTTGAAGGTTCGATGGGAGAACCGGTTGAGGGTTCGTTAGAGGAATCAGTTGAAGGTCCATTAGGAGACTCGGTTGAAGGTTCGATGGAAGAATAAGTTGAAGGTCCATTGGAAGAATCGGTTGAGGGTTCATTCGGCGAATTGGTTGATGGTTCGTTTGGAGGATTGGTTGAGGGTTCATTCGGAGGATTGGTTGAGGGTTCGTTGGGAGTATCAGTTGAAGGTGCAATGGGAGACTGAGTTGAGGTTTCGTTAGGAGAATCGGTTGAAGGTTCATTAGAAGTATCAGTTGAAGGTTCATTGGGAGAATCGGTTGAAGGTTCATTAGGAGACTCGGTTGACGGTTCATTGGGTGAATCGGTTGAGGGTTCGTTAGGAGACTCGGTTGAGGGTTCATTGGGAGAATCGGTTGAGGGTTCGTTAGGAGAATCGGTTGAAGGTTCGTTGGGAGATTCAGTTGAAGGTCCATTGGGGGTATCAGTTGATGGTTTATTAGGAGTTTCGGTTGAAGGTTCATTAGGAGACTCGGTTGAGGGTTCATTGGGAGAATCGGTTGAAGGTTCATTAGGAGACTCGGTTGACGGTTCATTGGGTGAATCGGTTGAGGGTTCGTTAGGAGACTCGGTTGAGGGTTCATTGGAAGAATCGGTTGAGGATTCGTTAGGAGAATCGGTTGAAGGTTCGTTGGGAGATTCAGTTGAAGGTCCATTGGGGGTATCAGTTGATGGCTTATTAGGAGTTTCGGTTGATGGTTCATTTGGCGATTCATATATTTCACAGTCGTCTTCAGATGATCTTGGTGGTATATACCGGAATGAATCAATTAATATTATGGAGTCTGCAGATGCCATTCCTAGCATGGTAATCTGAAAAAAATATAGATATATATTAGAAAACATTTTTGAATAAAATACGATATATTTCCTGCCCATTTGACGAAAACATCATTCGTGAATATAAATACTGTTACATAATGTAACATTTCATGTTTTTCATTATGTCTTTGTTTCTTCTACAAATGCAAGCTACTTATATATTTATTCAAATAAGCTTAAAAGACAAGTAAACAAATTCAAACAAGAGTGGTGAAGCAAGATAATTTCTATATATTTGCGATACACTTCGTAAAATATGTTAATCCTAGGAAAAAAACCCATTCTATTACTACAGGACAACCATGACTCCGTTTGTTACCTACCAACCGTTTGATACCTATTCATTTAAGCTCATAGTTTATATAAAGTTTAGATGCCAGTCGGGGCGCATTCCCACTTTTATTTACGACGGTGAGTTGCACCACTCCACACGAAATGCCAGTATTTTTTTTTTTTTTTTTTTTTTTATTATAATTTTAACTAAGCACTACAGACACGTAGTCCGTACTTTTTTTAACTTTTTCATTATTATTAGCTAATCATCAATTTTATATTTATCTGCTGCTTAAATAAGGCTTATAACTAGAGATAATTATCTAAATATGTAATTCCTAAGAAAGTCCAGGTATTTTTAGATTGCCTTTTTTTTTTTTTTGTAAATATTTCACTTATTATCTATTAACTTAATATCTATTACAATTTAACAATTTATATATTCTAAGTGCCTGTCGGAAGATGGATTCAGGATGTGGAGGGTATAACCGAAGCGGTCATAACCTCTACTAAAGAAGATATGACCGCTTCGTTTCTATCTTTAATGGCCATTTTTAAATTGTATTCCACAATGCCTTTCGTCGTTGCCATTGTTGCACTGCGGATCAGCCTTTTGACTGCATCGTCTTCGCTACCGCTGTAGTAGTAGCAGCTGTAAGTGTGTCGCGTTATTGCGACGACTGCGTGCGGGACGCTGTCATGCAGCTGTAATTTTGCCGACTTCATGTTCACTACTACTACCATCACGTTCGTCAGACCCTGAGCTTCGTGAATCGTTAACACCTTTGAACCTGTACTCACTCCATATCCTTGTTGAATCATGGAGTCTTTCTCCTCTTGTGTAAAAGTGAGGTAGAAGGTGTTTTTTAGGTCTTTTGGTACCGGCGTCGCCTTGATGTTTACAATATGAAGAGAGTGCACTGCCCTTTTTGCTGAGTATATACCGCAGTATATTTCTCGTAGGGCGTAAGCGACGTCCATGGGGCTTCTATGGGTACACAGTAGGTTTTTGCTGATGCTTAGCATTTGGGATGGATTGCGGTAAAGCATATTAAAGAGATTCTCCCGGTCAATATAGGGAAGTTGATTTACATCTCCGATCAGTAGTAATTCTTCTACTCGGAAGATTCTAGCAGCCGTCACTATTGCTCCAAAATGATTCATCAGGGCTTCGTCTACCATAAGGCGCTTGCACCTTTCTGATTTTCTGACCCCGTTAACCAATATTGAAGCGATAGTGCGAACCTTACTTTTTGCCAAGTTCCCTATATTTACTGACAGTTTCTCTCGGAGTTCTTTGGCTGTCTCTGTGGTAGTGGTGACAATAGTGTCTTTATTCAAGTCAAAGTGTTTTAGAATCCAAGTTGTTTTACCGCATCCGGGGACCCCATTGACCCACTGCATCCCAGGTACCTCCCATTCCGCTGATGATGTGGGTTCCAGAGTGTTGTCGAAGTTTCTGGCCATCTCTAGCATTTTATCCTCTAGCATCACTTTCGTGCACTTGGCGACGACAACAATGGGATTATTATCAGTTAAGTTGAATTTGAGGTTTCCTGTTTGTCTGGTTTCCTCTTTATCTAACTCCACAAAGCCAACTGCAGCATTATACGCCGCCATGTAACTGCCGTTCATGTTGCCTGTAATGGTTTGGGCGGTATCATTGTTATATATGGCGGCTTCTGCCTCCTTGAGCTTTACCTGCAGGATCGAGTATTCTCCCTGAAAGGCAAGCATTATTTCCTTGCAAGTTTTGAGCTTTACTTCTTTAGTAGCTTTAAGGACTGCGAGGAATTCAAGGAAAGCATTCTTGTAGTGGTCTTTGTATCCCATGATCGGTACCAGGTTGGGTGTTTTTACTTGATTCATAGCCGCTCTTGTTAACTTTGGCCATGTTTTTACAGCGGTAGTCTTTGCAAAGTCTCTTGCGATATTATCTATGGCCATCACCTGGGTTTCATGTATTGATGGTTTCCTCCTACCTAATAAGTTTTCAACGGCAGTCATAAAGGCGCTGCATGCGCCTCTTGCAGCAGTGTGTTTCGGTTTGTTTCCTGCACGTTTTGCCTGTTCCTCTGCTGTCTTACGTTGGTACAGTTCTGAGCCGCTTTCGATGGTCACAAGGGTAGATGGGGGGTTTACTTTCTGGGTGCTCATGTGATTGAGTTTTAGGTAGCTGAGATCTTCACCTCTGTCCTCATACGCTATCACCTCATGTTGTTCTGAGGCTTTTATGCATCCCAGTCGGTCTGCGACTTCTCCTTTATTATAGTCAACGACCATAGCGTCTACACTTATCACACGAGCCCCCTGTCCTGTAATTTCACTTACTACTGTAAGCAGTTCCTGTGAACGTTCGAAGGGCGTCCGTTCCCCCCAATCGAGCAGTATGACCAATTTGTTCTTTGATCTCACTACTCGACAGTTTATGCCTCCAGTCGTCCTTACCGGTAGCGCTTCGTATATTTTTCGTCTTACTGCCGTTCTTTTAGTGCTCCCGTTCAATAAACAAGCTAGACCAGGTGAAATTGCAATAAATTTATTATTTCTAGATCTGCAAAAGCTTATGCCTAACCTTTCAGTACTGTCATCCATAAAAAGAGCTACTCCTTTAGTTCTTAATGTCGGTGTACCCATTTCGGCTTGTTGCAATAACTGGATCAATGTAGTATATTGTGTATGTTTTAATGTATGTGACGTTTTTGTGAGATGCGGGTGAGTTTTGGAGCTTACTTTTGCAGTATTTGTAAGTGGTGCGTATAGAGTACGTGAGTCTCTTTGTCCCAAAGAACTATTCCTATTGCATGCAATACGAAAGGCCCTTTCAGCGTAACCGAGGAGCGCTTGCCGGGAGTTTGGATCTGCCATGATGCTTGGAAGATCGACCTCGGTTAGGTCTCTATCGATTGCCATTTCAAGTTCGAAGCGGGCGGCAGCATATCTGGGGCACTCCAATAATATGTGCCATACCGACTCTGTTGTATTCTCATCGCATTCACAGCTTGATGAATCTTTCAACTTGAATCTGTGCAGGTACTCTGCTGTACCTCCATGACCCGTCAACATTTGCACCTGTAAAGGAGTAAATCCTGTCGTCCTTACTATTTTGTAGGCTACTTCTACATCTGGCAGGAATTTTTTGGTAACTGCCCCCGTCTGGGATGATTCATATCTGTCCTGCCATATGCCAACGGACTCTTCCCTGATTGATCTTTTAACATATGACAAGGGGATTTTCTCATAGTCGCAGATAGTACTTGTGAGTGCCGCGCTTTTTGCCAGTTCATCGGCACGTTCATTCCCTGCAGTACCCACGTGTGCCCTTAACCAGAACAGTCTGACTTCTCTTCCTTCTGCTCTGATTTTCTTTACGTTCTCCATTATTATATTTGCTAGGGGATGTCTCGAGTTCGGATTTTTTAGAAGTTCCAATGACGACTTAGAGTCACTGAATATATTGACTACTTGATCATCACTATGAAATACTTTTTGTGTCGCCCTAACTAAAGCATATAGCTCAGATTGGAAAACTGTACAATTTGGATGCAGGCTAAATTTTTCATTACTGATCTCTTTTCCTTCCTCCCATCGAGATAAGGCTGCACCTACTTTCCCCTCAATTTTGCTACCGTCGGTGAAGATCTGAGGGCCCTTAATGTTATGTAGTGTGATAGTGTCAGGGTTTAAGTTCTCCAGTAACTCGAAATCGATGATTATGTGTGTTGACGGGTGTGGTTGGTTTAGGTAGGTATTTTTTCTTAATTCAAGCTCATTTCCTGATGGTAAATAATTTTTGCAGTATCCTTTTTTTGCTCTATACAGATTCGCATGTTCTTTTATTCTAATATCAAGCGGCAATAACCCTGAAAGAGCCAGCGCAGATGTTAAGGATACCGTCCTGTACGCCCTGCAGATCTTTTGGGCAAAACCTCGTTGGAGCGCATTCAATCGATTCCGATTCATCTGCATATCAGTAGATTGAGACCAGGCACTTGCTGCATACGTCATGATGGGTTCCACGACTGCCGTGTAGATGGTTCTTGTGACTTCTGGGTTGAGACCCCAGGTTACCCTCGCTGCACGCGACATTTGCTTGTATATATCTGCGGCTTTTTTGCACTGAGAGATTATGTGGGATTTAAAATTGAGCCTACGGTCAATCACTAAACCCAGGAGCTTGATCTCCTCGACTAAGTTGATAACGCTTCCCGACATGAATAAGCAGGGAAAATCGTACTTAGTCCTATTCGTTAGCAGCATAGCGTTTGTCTTATGTGCTGCGAAGCTTAATTTATGTCTTTTTCCCCACTCTAGGACAGTTTCCAGCGTGGTGTTCACCTTCTCCTCTAATTTGTCTGCGGAGTGATCCGCGAACACCAGCGCTACGTCATCTGCAAAAGCCTGACAATATACGCCGTCTTCATCCAGCTTCTTTAACAATGAATCTAATATAATGTTCCAAAAGGTGGGCCCACCAATAGAGCCTTGGACACATCCTTTTGTTGTTTTCTTTTCACAAGTCTCTCCGGCGTAGTTAACGACGACTTTCCTGTTTGTTAGGTACGAGCAGACTGTAGCGTATAGGTTACGAGGGCACCCCTTCTTTATAAGAGCCTCTTTCAGGGCTGGCCACCATGCATTGTCAAAAGCGCCCTCTATATCCAATGAAACCATCACTACAATTTTTTTCTGTTCAATTTCTTTTCGAATGAGCCCTATCAAGTCATACAAGGCGTCTTCTGTACTACGCTGTGGCATGAAACCGTACTGATTGACGTTTAACGTTGGCAGAATGTGCCATTGTATACGTATGATGAGTAGTTTCTCGACTATTTTTCCGAGAACAGAGAGTAGTCCTATGGGTCTAAGAGACTTTGGGTGGCTGTAATCCTCTCTGCCGGGTTTTCTCAGGACGACGACGTGAGCAATTTTCCATTTCAATGAATGCCAGTATTCAGAATTCGGCGGATAATAGGGAACAGAATCTTTTAACACTACGATCTCTCTGCCCACCTAGCAGTGTGCGGGATATAGCGCGACGCCAAAAAAATATCTAGTAATGTTTTTGTTACGAAATAAGATTACGTTGTGTTTTTTATATAATTTTAAGGCCCTCAGCTTAATGTTTAATTTTATTTATTTTTTTATTTAAGTTTTATATGTTTCCATAAGATGTCGAGTGTTTTTAATTATTTTAAAAATAAAAATGATGATTGTTAATATTTTGGGATTTTTGAATCCTCCTTCTTCGTAGACTTGATACTTATAACTTCCCAGGTCCACTTAACCCGGGCATGGGATAGGTTGACTCGGTTTTCCCATTATATAAAACCTAGTTTGTATACTGTATTGTAATTGTTAGCGGATCAATTGTAATTTTTTCTAAAGCTTAATAATGTGTGTGTTTTAGATAAATAAAGATGAAAGCATTAAAAATACCAATGTTTGAGCTATCACTGGTCAACCATCCCCGGTCTCCCCTACTTTTCAACTTTAAATTCGCATTTGAGTGAGTTGTTTTTGCTGCGCGCATTATCTCACATATAACAGGGTAGGCACACAGACACTTTGAACTTCCAAAACATTGTGTGTTGAGTGGCGAAATTCACTTTCACTTTATTTATTTTTTTACCAGAGAGCAAGGAAATGAAAATATTAATAAAAAAATATTTGTAAAAACAAAAACCCCGACTGCATCAAACTAAAAAGAAAATAAACAAGCCTAATTTATTAGGATTAACAGTCGGGACCGTACAGTATTTTTTTAGTTTTATGTTTTATATTTTCATTTCGATAAAAAAATATATATTTTTTTTATAAAATTTAGCTCAATGTAAAGATTTTATTGGTTGAATAATAGGTGTTGACTGTTATTCTTAATGAACTATTAGAGTCGTTTTCTTTTTAGTATTATGCAGTGGTTATTTTTCTATTCCTTTTTTCCATTCTTGGTAGATGTTACTTACTTTCTTTATATAAAAGAGATGAAAGAGTATCCTAAAAATAACATATCATTAACTTATCTAATAGTTAAGGCATTTTGGCTTAGCTTTTATTTAAAACCAGGCACCAAACCAAATATTACCTAATAGTTAACTACGAGTTGAAAGTACACTACCTTGTAAATCTACTACTAAATTGTCGAGTGACAGAATATATATAGGGGAAAGGGGGGCACATTCGAACGATTTTAAAACTTTGTGTCATATCTAAAAATTCTACAGTTTTTAACTTCTTTACTGTTTCACAATGCTTAGTCCAACTATTGTGCAACAAAATCGTAGCATCATATGTAGAAAAATATATAAGTTAAAGGTGCAATATCAACTTTAGTAGCAGTAGTCAAATGTTCAAAGCTGCCTCCCTTCCGGGGTAGCTTTGAACATATATGGGGCAGTTTTCAACTATCATCGAATTCAATGAAATAAAAAGGCTTATCAAACTTTTAAGTAATTTTATTAATAAACTTAACATTAGAAACGATGGAGATCAAATATCGGTACCATGTTAACTTAAAAAAATAATATACCTGGTTTAATATTGCGATTGTACTAGTACTAGTGTTAAACAATTTTAATATCATTAATAGACTTTAAAAAACGAACAAACAAAAAAGTAGCTTGGGCTTCGTAGAAGTAATTAACATTATGGGATCAATCATAGAATAAATCTAATATTATGAAAATAAAACAAAATATTTTTTAAATAAACAGCTTACTACCCTAATTTGAACTTAGAAAAATTAAATTTAAAGGAAAACATGGATGTAGTACGTGACGTAACCAGCAACTGAAATTGGGGGAAGTAGTCTACGTAAGAAATAAAAATCACGTTTTATCCCGCACACAGCACGGTAGGCAGAGGGAACCTACTGTTAAGTAAGACACTCCGTTCCCCACTTTCTGCCGAATTCTGGAGGCATTGCGTGTTGAGTGGCAGAACTCAACGCCGCAATTAGCCTCGACACCAGAGCGAAGAAATGGAAATATAAATTTAAGTAAATATTTCATCTCCTCGAGTGGGGATCGAACGCACAACCAGTCGGTTTTACAGTCACACTTCGTGCCGCTGCGCCATGACTGGCCTCAAGTCTAGTCTACATAAGACTTTTGAAAAACTAACGTAACACTTGTCCTCTTTCTCAGGAAAGAAAAAAATATACAAGCTACTTTTTTACTATTCACAGATGATGAAACATTCGCTAAAACGAAGTCTCCAATATTTATTAAGATGTAGTCTAATTCCATTTCGTAGTCTTCATACGCACAGGTGTCAGTATCTTCATTCTCTTCACAATAAATTGTCACTTCTTCTTCTGATTCCAAATGCATTGTTGAGTCAGTTCCTTGTGAAGAAAAGTTCAGTATAGTTTTGTTTTTCTTTCGCGGAATTTTTTTACATATAATAATATTCAAAACTGCCCCCTTTATTTTGTTCAAAGCTGCCTCAGTGGTATTTGAAAAATTACAAACGTTTTTTTTTCAAGTAAAAGTTTAAAAATTGTAGTAATTTCTAGTTTATTGCATGATATATGAAACATTCTAACTAAAAGAGGAAAAAATAAAACCATATACCTTGAATTGGATTCCTGCGATCCTTACGCGTTTATTTAAAAATGCATAAAATTTTACTTAAAATCAAACACTCCTCGTAACTCAACAACTGGCTCTCATATATCAGCGGTGACAAGTGACACGTGTGCAGATTACTGCTGCCACTACTCAAAAAAAATCTACCAAAATTTCTTTTTAAAATAGCTCTGTTAACACATATTTTCAAAGGTGCCCCTGTTCTAAGCTACCCCCCTCTCCCCTATATATATATATATATATATATATATATATATATATGTATATATGTATATATATATATATATATATATATATATATATATATATATATATATATATATATATATATATATATATATAAGATTACTTTTAATGTTGGGATTTAGCAATGCATAACACAATGTGATTCGTCTAAAAAAGAGATTTATTTATAAGATTAAGTACAATATTTAAATATAAAAAAACCCAATAAAATAAAACAATAAAACCACTAACCTAAAAAAGAGAATCGACAATTAAATGTCCATGCACTCATGTAGTATTGACTTATAATACTTTTACTAGCTATTACACTTAATTCCACAATGAATAAGACTATAATTAATATCAGCTTTTAAACGGTAAATAATTTAAAATGAAAGTTATGTATTGTACGTTAGATCAATTCAAAATGGCAGCAACGGCGAGCGTCGGTCTCCGATCCTCTGTGGAACGTAGCGCCATCTATCAAATGAACTAAGCAACCGACACGGTGCTTACATCTCCCTTCCTTGAGAAGCTTAATTCCCAAAATTAAGCTTTATCCATAACTAATCAACAAGCATAGGAACAAGTTTTGTAATATGATATAGTCCAATTGATCTTGTTCCGCGACCCGTGTTTATTTTAAAAATTGTATCAGATATTTTCTCTTCAATCAGAAACGGACCAATTCTAATTTCATCCATCTTTTTTTTGTTTAATTTGTTGCCGTGGTTTACATACACCATATCACCTTTTTTTAAATCGTATTGTATTCTGGACCTGTCAAATAAAGATTTATTATAGTCGTGTGATTTTCTTGATCTTTGAAATGCTATTTTCCTGTCATCTTCCAAATTTCTTGTTAATGCCTCTTTTTCCTTTAATTCAGGTGGTAACAGGTCTGTAGACTCACCATATAACAAATACTTAGGAGAAAATCCTGTTACTGAGTGGTTTGTTTCATTGTATCTGTTTCTACATTCCTCTGCAATTTTTGACCAATTGATTTTGCCTTTTGATTCATTCATTCTACATCTCATTTTGTTTACTAAAGTTTGGTTTAATCTCTCGTTTAAACCATTTGAGAAAGGTGCATCTACTGCTGTAAACACTAACTGAATATTTCTATTTCTAAGATAATTTTTGAATTCATTAGAGTTAAAGGCCGGATATTGATCAGAAAGTAAGATATCTATTGTTTCTTCTTTAGGAATTTTTTCTATGAGCTTGATATAGTCCTGAGCGTTTTGATTCTTAGAACATAAGATGTATGTAAATCTAGTGAAGTGATCTACCAGAAGGTGTAAATATCTTTTTAATGATCTTTGACCACCAAATCCTCCTATTGTATCCAGCGACATTATTTGAAATGGTTTTGTAGCTGGGCCAAGTTGTGACATAACACCATATTTTCTATTTATCCTTGTTTTGTTTTTTATACAAATTTCGCAATTTTTGCAAATTAATTTAATATTATCTGATAGATTGGGTGCTGTATAAAAGGGCTTTATTTTCGATTCTGTTTGATTAATTCCAATGTGACAATATTTATCATGGACCTTTCTTATTATAATTTTACTATATTCTTCACTTAAAACTATTTTTTTATTTTTTTTCCCAATTTTTTTATAATATATTCCATCTTCTAATACAAGATTATTTCCTTTTTTTAAGTGATGATTTTCTGCTTGATCATTTTTTATATCAAGAATGTCAATTAAATTTACTGTTTTTAAATAATCGTCATTGTTTTCATAGATTTCCAACACTGGATTCCTGCTAAGGCAATCTGCTTCTGTATTATTTTTTCCTGGATAATATTTTATTTCACAATTATATTGAGACAGATAATGTAACATATCACCTAATTCCTCATCAGTTCTATTTTTCACATTTAGCTTCTCTAAAGGTTTGTGATCTGTATAAATAGTAAAATGATTTCCAATCAACCAATGTTGCCAGAACTTTATACTTTCTTTAATAGCCAGACACTCTAAAAATATAGCTTTTTTATGTTTTTGCGATTCATTAATTTTTTTAGAAAAGTATGCTACCGGCTTTTCTTCGCCGTTTTGTTGAATCTGTTTTAAAACTGTTCCTACACCTTTGACACTGGCATCTGTATAAATAAATATTGGTGCTTGTGGATCATAGATAGCTAGTATTGGTTTAGAACATAGATAATTTTTAATTTTTTTAAATGCATCTTCACATTGTTTTGTCCAATTAAAAGTCTGGTCTTTCCTAAGCAAATTATGTAATGGATCAAGTACTATTGAAACATTTGGAATGTATTTTCCATAAAAATTAATTTTTCCCAAAAACTGGCGTATTTGTTTTCTATTTTCTGGAATGGGAAAATCTTTTATTGATTTCAGATTATCTTTTAGTGGTGTAATCGTATTATTTTGTAATATATGTCCCAAATATTTAACAGAATTAGATGCGAATTTACATTTTACGAATTTTAGCCTGAAACCTTCTTCTCGAATCGCCTCCAGTAATTTTTTTATATGTAAAATATGTTCATTAAATGTCCTGGAAAAAATCAATATATCGTCAATATAATTTACGGTGAATTCTGTTAAGTTATATTTTCTTATAATGTTTCCCAAAATCCGTTGAAATATAGCTGGAGATATTTTAAGGCCAAAAGGTAAACAGGTCCACTGGTAGTGACCCTCCTGTGTTACAAATCCAGTTTTATGTCTGTCTGTAATTTTTAATGGAATGGACCAAAAAGCAGAATTTACATCTAAAGTAGTGAAATAATTACAATTTATTGTTTTAATTACTAAGTCTTCTATGAGAGGAAATGGTTGTGCTTGAGGTATAACTATTTTATTCAGGTCTCTAAAGTCAATGCATAATCTACTTTTTTTTCCTTCATCCCTTTTAAAAGCTAATGTAACAGGTGCAGCGAACGGGCTGTATGATTCTTCAATTAAGCCATGTTTTAAAAGCTGTGCAATTTGTTTTTCTATTTCAACCTTATCTTGAAATGAACATCTATATGGTCTTTTATAACAATATTTTTCTACTTGTAAATTTATACAAGCTTCATAATTCTTGACCTTTCCTGTGTCATACTTATGTTTTGCAAAAATATCTCTGTAACTGTCCAATAAATTATTTATTTGTTCTCTTTGATTCTTATTTAAGTGTTCTGTATCTATATTAAATTTGTTTGTATCTATACCTTCATTAAAGTTTACTCCATACTCATTTTCCTCTATATTTTTACTATTTATTTTTAAATATTCTTTTTTTTGTATTTGGATATTTAAATTCTCATCATGAGTCAACCCAAATTTATTGATTGTATCTAGCCCTAAGATTAGATCATAGTCAAAATTTTCATTTTCAAAGATAAATGCATTTATTTTATTTGCTTTATTCAATATTTTTGCATGTAATGTAATCAATCCTTTGGTTTTGCCCCCTCCACTTATTGTTTTTATTGTCCCATGAAATTTATTTTGTTTTGTATTGGTAACATGAACTAAGTTTGAATTTATTAATGTTATTCTAGAGCCAGGGTCATACAGTCCCTTAGTTTCTAATGTATCATTTAATATAACCTTAATCTCAATTAGTGGAGGGAATTTTAGTTTTTTGGATCCTCATTGCTCAACTCAACTTGTAATATTGAATTAGAATTTAAATTTCTGTCTTCAGTTGTATTTTTTCCATTTTTAAACCAACAAATATTTTCAGGATGAAATCTATTAAATTTTCCTTTATTTTCACAAATCGTGCACGATTTTTTCTCATTTAATTTAATTTCTTGTCTACTATATTTATATTTATTTCCAGTGTTTGAAGTTATCTTTGTGTCGTTTTTCTTTGTTAAATGTTCCAGTCCTCTTATGTAATTAAATAGGTCATTCACATCTTTTAGGCTTTCTCTCTCTATTTTATCTGTTATAATGTTAGGCAACCCAATGGCAATTAAATCAATTAAAGTTGATGTGTCTATAGATTTGTTTATTTCCAGCAGATATCTCTCTTTTTTTATAGCATATTCTAATATTGAGCCTTGTATATATTTGAAATTCATGGCATATCTTATTGGTGACCAACCTTTATTAGCAAATGTGTCACTGAAACTTTTCCTCCATACAGACCAATCTGAATCTATAGTATGTTTTATAATCATTGAACTATACCAGTCTTTATAAGTATCTTCCAACAGTAATCTTAAAATTTCAATTTTTTTTATATCCGTTTCTATTTGTAAACGTACACATTCACTTTCAAATGAGTTTAACCATTGAATAACATTTGTTGTATTTCTTGAAAACTTTTCTATTGAAAATTCTTCTAATAATCTCATTTTATTTTCTGATTTTTGGAATGATTTATTTAATGTAGGTAAATTTGAAGATGACTCATTTTCTTGTTCAAATTTCTCAAGTAAAAACCCATCAAATTGTATGTTGTCATCATCTAAATATATTGATTTCATCTCTTTATTTAAAGTTATCCATACCTGTCTTTTATCATGTCTCCTCTGGAGGGATTTCTTTACTTTTTCAAATATATTATGATTTATTATTTCCTTGTGTAAATGAATAGGTTGATATTTTTCAGGTACAATAAAAGTTTGATTTAGTGTATCAGTAATCGTTGTTATGGCATATATATTTGTTTTACTATCCTCTGATTTGGCTTTTACAATAAATTCAAATTTTAATTTCTCCATTGTTCATGCGTGACACGTATAGAAATTGTCGATTTATAAGATTACTTTTAATGTTGGGATTTAGCAATGCATAACACAATGTGATTCGTCTAAAAAAGAGATTTATTTATAAGATTAAGTACAATATTTAAATATAAAAAAACCCAATAAAATAAAACAATAAAACCACTAACCTAAAAAAGAGAATCGACAATTAAATGTCCATGCACTCATGTAGTATTGACTTATAATACTTTTACTAGCTATTACACTTAATTCCACAATGAATAAGACTATAATTAATATCAGCTTTTAAACGGTAAATAATTTAAAATGAAAGTTATGTATTGTACGTTAGATCAATTCAAAATGGCAGCAACGGCGAGCGTCGGTCTCCGATCCTCTGTGGAACGTAGCGCCATCTATCAAATGAACTAAGCAACCGACACGGTGCTTACATATATATATATATATATATATATATATATATATATATATATATATTTATAGATCTCCCATTCTTATGTCGGTGTAAAACAGCGTGACGCATTACTTAACATTTAAGTAGGCTGTCATTTTCAATTTAAGTTTTTGATGAAATATATACAGCAGGGAAGGCAGAAAAAGCATTGCGACACTTTTCATATATAATTCAAATATTTTGTATTCATATTTGAAGTAATAAACATTTTTTAAATGCAGTTACTGCAAAAGGAATTCTGATGATTCACGAAGAAAATCTTATACAATAAAATTACCTTTTATTGTAGGTTTCTAGAAGCAATTAATTTAATACTTATGCAATTGGTGTAATTAGTAAAGATAGTACTATCTTGAAGTCCAATCGTATTGTTGGGAAAATATTGTAAATCAAGATATTGTAAAAGTGGGGGAAATTTTATTCGGATTTCGAATTCGGAGTTCGGTTTCGGCCAGTTTCGGTTTCGGCCACAAATCGGCCGAACTTTCAGCCATGCTGAAACTAAGTACTTTTCAGGCGTTACTCTACTAATTATTGTCTACGAGTTATAAAGTCAGTTTATTATTCCAAATACACGCACTAGCGCGTCCCCGCTGGTGTGTCAAGTGGCGACGAATGCGGCATTGGCGAGCGACACGTAACACGCCATGTCCTACAAATAGCTAGGTGGAATGTAAGAGGAGGGATGGAAAGGAAGTATGTTTAGTAGAGATGAAAGATACGAGATGGATGCGGAAAGGCGTATTGCAGCCTGTAACGAGTCAATGGTACCGACGCTGTTATACGATAGCGAAACGTAGGTATTACAGAAGTAGAATGAACGAAAGATGAATGCTGTGGAAATAAGATCTCTTCGTAGGATATGCGGAGTCAGCTTAGCTGATCGAATCTACAATGAAGTGATACACAGAATGGCAGGTACTAGCGAGGATGTCACAGTGAGAATGAAGTGAAACGTGCTCAGCGGGTTTGGGCACGTAGAACGAATAAGTGATGAAAGACGAGACCCTCCGCGTTTACTTCTTTTTGCTTGTATCGTTAGAAAGAACGATATGTCACTAGTTATTAAAATATTTATGGTGGACCCATACCCTACTAGGTTCTCTCTGCCTACTCTCTTGTATATGCGGAATAGAGCGTAATGCTAAACAATAGAACTGAAGAGGCGACAGTTTTGGAAAAAATATTTACATTAATTTGGTGGAGGTACAACTCAATCAAAAAATTTAATATTATAAGATTTTCACCATATATTTTTGTTTGTTGGGAACTAACACAGCCTTTATTTAAACAGATCACCTGGTCAAGTTAAACAAATCGTTAATTTAATATAAAAAATAATAATAGTACATATAAATTAATAGTAGTTACGTTACGCTTTCAGTCGAAAATTTCATTGTCATCAGAACTGAAGTCGTAATCCAAATTTCAGTTCAATCGGACACTGGAGAAGTAATTCAAATTGAGATTGCAAGATTTCACATACATACACACACTAATAGGACAAGTTAAATAAAAGCTTGTTATAAGTTTCATCTGTGCGTTTAGGTAAAGAAAAAGGTGAAAAGATAGAAAAAGGTTGTAATGCTAATTTAAGGATTATTTTTTGTTGACAATTCTTATTCTTACGTGAAATAATCCAATGATTATTTCATAAAATAATCCAATAATTATTTATGTAACGGCAAATTATTTCTGTTTTTTTTGACTTGAATGAAGAAATTTCTTAAAAAAGATTAAAGTAGGACTGTAAATAAAATTAATTTAAATGTAAACATTCGCCTTGTACGGATCTACCTCAACTATTGACATTGGATATGGATTAGGATGATTTAATTCACAAATATGTTATTAATTTTCATTTACCGTAACGAGGCAAAGCGTGGCGTTGAGTTCCGCCACTCAGCACGCAATCCCTTTATTACTTGCATAGAATGTATACCATTTTGTATTGAAATGTTTTTACAAGAAAACGTGTAGTTTGTATGAATTAATTACTGATATTAGACAAGATAAGATTATACCTTTGTTATATGAAACTTATCAGTCTAAACATTCATAGATGTATTAGAATGAAAATGTGAATTAATAATATAAGCCACATATTTAGCCACATCGAACAACATTATTAAGTATAATTTACGCATTCTTTTGATTTTCATACATCACGGTAGAGTGACGAAACGTAGTGATAACTTGATATGGCACTCCGTTCTCCGATTTTCGAGACTTTGAAAAATTGAAAATTGTAAGTGATATTGTAGTTATATGAGGCCGGTGGTGGCGCAGCGGCACGAGGTGTGACTGCAAAACCGACTGGTTGTGGGTTCGATCCCCACTCGAGGAGATGAAATATTTACTTAAAGGAGAATGAAACTTTTGGGCCGTCACGTAAAGAATTGAGATGTGATCTAAAAAATTACAATTTTTTTTTTATTTTTAGAATAGCAAATAATAAATTAATTGACAATAAGGAAGTGGAGAAAAATGAAAAAAAATAAGATTTAGTATTTATTTATCATATTTTAAATCAGAGATGTGACAGCTGATTGACAATCACACCTTGTTTAATGATTTTTTGCATTTTTATAAGGCCAGGCCATTAAATAAAAAACATTAAAAAAACATTTGCTTCTGTCATTACGCTCGTGTCATAACGCATCGACGTTTTGAATGTTTTCCCGTTTGTTTGATATTTTCAACGACTACTGTTTTGTTTTTCTCTGATTTTGACTCTGCCTACTTTGTACGACCCTCGCTTCCCCACTGGACTCTGAAATCTTTTAGATCTTACGACCGCCACGCTATGGACCGCTGTGTGAATTGTGGGATAGCCACTGGACACTGCAATGCCCTAGTCCGACGACCTTTGGACGACGAAAACATTCTTACAGTGATTCGGCAGTGGCTTGCACCTATGTCTGTAAGTGAATATAGAATTACTAATCATACAGCAACTAACAAACTATTTTTAAACATTTTTAAAGTGTTATTCCACACTTAGGAAAGAAAAATACTTATTTAGAAAACGTATAAAAATTTGAACGCAGCGGGATTCGAACCCGCGCCTCCTGGAAACCGACCAGGCGCACTGACCACTAAGCCATGCGTTCTCGCCAAGCTACGTCGAAATTTTAATACGCTTGTTACTTACGTTTATACTCACAACATAAATAAGTTGTAACAAGCGTATAAAAATTTCGACGTAGCTTGGCGAGAACGCATGGCTTAGTGGTCAGAGCGCCTGGTCGGTTTCCAGGAGGCGCGGGTTCGAGTCCCGCTGCGTTCAAATTTTTATACGTTTTCTAAATAAGAACTAACAAACTAATCTAACTATGCCGTGTGCCGTAATAATTTATGCCGTGTGATCCCGCATAGGATCATCCTGGTACAGGTGGTGTCGTAAGAGGCGACTAAAGTACGTGTGGTAGAGTCACGTCGCCAGCAATAGCAATACACAAATGGGCAGACTCGACCGGATCATTACCACCCCCTGCATTTAAAACCGGCGTTAAGTAGTGGCTTTATGCCACTGCGTTTCGCATCACGTAATGCCGGGCTCCGGCGCCCAACCCACCTTAAAGGCCGGCAACGCACCTGTAGCTCCTCTGGTGTTGCAAGGGGTCGTGAGCGGCGGTAGTCACTTACCATCAGGTGACCCAAACGCTCGTTTGCCATGTCCTTTTCCATAAAAAAAAAAACACCTACTTGGCATAGTGGTGGTAGTGGTTATTAAATGTTCACCTTAAAGATAATATGTTATAAAAGTTCAGTTAGGCATTGTTAAAGTGGTTTACTTTTTGTAAAAAGTTAATTAATATGTTTATTAATATTTTATTGAAAAGATTAGTTAGATTATGATGATATTTCTCATTTTAGGTAAACAGTACAGACTATGTTTGCCAAGCGTGCTGGGTTTTGGCTCAAAGTCCACATATTGGAAAACAGAAAAGACAACTTGGACACCGTAATGTCTGTCTTCGTTGTGGGCATTCTCTTGCTTCGCGAATAAGTCATCAACTAAGAACTAATTCAACCCGTGAAGCTAGAATTTATAATGTTATTCAAGAGTGGATTATACCTCACACTGTAAGTACTACATATATATAACTTAAACCACATTTTAATTATATAGATAAACTTCAATTTTGAACATATTCCTCTTGTTACAGATACAAAAGGGAAGTCACATATGTCATACTTGTTGGGTGGCTGCAGACAGAGCTGCTGTCCATATGACATCTGGCCCATCAACCTCATCCCAAGAAGATAGACCTCTACAACAAGATCCTCAAACTGTGTATTCCAATAAAATTAGGCCTCAAGAAGACCATCCTACTGTGTCTACAAATGAGGGAATTAGTAACAACCAAACGGAATGCACTATTCTTTTACCAGACTACATGAGAGCTAAAGAAACTGAAAGAAAATGCTTCATTGAAGGTTGCAGGAGAACAGAACGATACAGAGTTCCACTTTCTATTAGAAAAATGTTGCTCAAACAATATAAATATTACATCCCTGAAAATAATCGTCTCTGTGATCAACACTTAGTTATTGAAGCTTGGGATTTTCTGGACAGCTTGAGAAACAATTATGTTCAGTTTTTTACTGCTAAACAAATTCAGGACATGATGTTGTTAAAAGAAGTTGTAGATACAAGTTTACTATGTTTTGACAATGTAGATATCTTGGAAGAACATATTGTGCATATATGGACTGGATTAAATAAAACACAGTTTCATCAGATGTTCACTGAAGTTCCTCAATTGTTGGACATGCCAAAACCAACCTTAGCTTTGGCTGCTTATCTTATGAAACTTCGAACTGGAGACTCCAATGCAAGGCTGGCAATTTTATTAAAAATATCTAGGACAACTCTAGAAAAGTGGATACATTGGGTGAGAGAATTACTCACAGAGTATTTTGTACCTATGAATCTCGGCTTAAACCATATTAACAGGGAAGAAATGGTACAAAGAAATCTCTCTATACCAAATTCATTGTTTGGAAGTTTTGAGGGACTTAACAGACCAATAGTCATTTTCGATGGGACATATTCTTATGTGGAAAAGAGCTCCAATTATTTGTATCAAAAAAAAACTTATAGTATGCACAAGTACAGAAATCTGGTAAAACCATTTTTAATTGTCTGTACTGATGGGCATATTATAGATGTCATGGGCCCGTATCCTGCCACCATTTCTGATGCAGATATAATGAAAAAAGAATTTGCAAATGGAAGACCTTTAAAAGAATATTTTCGTGAAGGTGACGCATTTATATTAGATAGAGGTTTTCGTGACTCATTGGCTTTATTGCATCAATGTGGATATAGGACATATGTGCCTGCTTCGTTAGAGGAGGGTGAAACACAACTATCAACTAGTGAAGCAAATAAGTCAAGAGCAGTCACCATATGCCGTTGGGTGGTAGAAATCTTCAACGGCAGATTTAAGCGTAATTTTAAATTACTACGGCAAAATTACTGTAATGTAGCCAGTAAACATTTTATGAACGATTTTAAGGTGGCTGCTTCGCTTATAAACAAGTTTCACCCTCCTATAGTTGATCGTGATGATGCTGGGGAAATAATTCAAGAAATTGATAGATATATGAATACAGAAAATTATTTAGCCGATTTTGTTATAAGAAATAATTACAACAGGCATAGAGCTAATTTTGAAACAATCACGGTACATAATGATAATTTAAACGAATTTCCCCAGCTCTCCGAAAACGATTTAATTTTAATTGCATTAGGTACCTACCAAATAAAGCAGGCACGGTCCTATTACGGAGAACATGCTAGGGGAAATGATGGTTTCATCATAGAAGTGTGCAGGGAGGTCAGAAGCAGCCTACTTCGAGAGTTGTCAACTTCCAATACCACCTGGTTACTTAGAGGTCGGATACAATCCCGACATATAACCAGGAAAACATATTTTTGTTACATTGTAGTTGACAGCTCTCGTCGAGGAAGGGAAGCTATTGCTATAAAATACTGCAATTGCATTGTAGGAAGGCGAATGGTAGGCTGCTGTGCTCATGTTATGACTATTATATGGTACCTTAGTTGGGCTAGGTACCAAAATAATTTAGTTCCACCTGCACACTTTTTAGATGACATTTTAGTAATAATAGAAGAAGAATAAAATATTCATTAAAATGTGTTTTATTTATAAATAATAAATATTCATGCTTAAACAACTCAGTAATCATCTATTTAATAGAAGTTGATGTTCAAAAAATTGTGCTGCGAACTTAACCTCACTTTTATGAAATCTCTAATAACTCGGCTCTCAGATTGCCAAAATTTATATAGTTTTCAGAGAGGGAATGATTTAACCAAATCTATTAAATCATACCATTTTCATCTCTTTACATTCTGGGCCCAAAAATGTATGGAATAGTTTCAGTCTCCTTTATATTTCCATTTCTTCGCTCTGGTATCGAGGTTAAGCGCGGCGTTGAGTTCTGCCCCTCAACACGCAATGCCTCCAGAATTCGGCAGAAAGTGGGGAACGGAGTGTCTTAACACTAGGTTCCCTCTGCCTACCCTGCTGTGTGCGGGATACAGCGTGAAGCTAATTTAATTTATTTAATTTAATTTTTGTAAGTGATATTACATCGATTTTTATTTCACATGTATATTGAAATTTATGAAAGAAAGTTCTTTTATCATCAAGGAAATTTGTTGAAGATAATCTTCGGCTTTTATAGCACGTAATTGGACATATACGTATTGGACGTATACTTTTTGATAAAATGTAAAATTAAAATAATTCAACGCTCTGTTTACGGTCGTAAGCCTAGGGTCGAGTCCTGCGGGGAGCGCCTTTGCCGCCGATGACGTTCTATCATATGTAGTATTCATGATTTAATGTATCAACCTGTTGGCAAATGCAGTATAATAAAAGAATTACAGATGGTATGCAGTGAAGCCGCGAGTATACTAGTATGTAATAAAATGGTAAGTTGCTATTATTGAACGAAAATTCTTAAAGCCGATGTACTCTTAAATGGTGAACCACGGGTTCCTGTCAATTCTACGGTATTTCTCGGTATCACCATAGGCAGCAAATTACAGTGGGGACCTCTATTGATGAATTGACGAATAGACTTAGCTCAGCAGCTTTCACGGTCAAAAAAATTAGACTGACGTAGAAACGGATCTTGTTTCCTTCAGCTACTTTCATAGTATTATGTCCTATGAGATTTTATTTTGGGACTTTTTAATGCAGCCGGTATTCAACCAATATTTGTCCTGCATAAACGAGCAGTTCGTGTAATCTATAATTTAGGCCCTAGAGACTCCTTAAGGCAAAAGTTTAAAGAAATTAATATTGCATCAGTTGCATCTCAATATATTTTTGAAAATGTTATGTATGTTGAAGTGAAGTTTGCGTGTTAAAGGTTAAACCAAATGATTTTATAAATGATAACACGCCTTGGGAATGAAATGCTCGCTCCAGTCTGTTTCAAAGGTATCATTGTTACAAATAAGTAAATATGCATTTGTGTAAAATTGATTTAAAAAAAATAAGTCCCGCCTCGTTTCTTTCGCCGGTTCTTCTCAGGCTTGAGGCATTAACTTTAGTGAACTGGTGGTAAATTATTTGACGTTCAAAAAATGAAGCATGTAACTTCTAATTTTGAATAAAAATATTAGAATTTGAATTTTGAGTTACTATAATATTTACTTCAATAACTTACTTGAATAAAGTAGTAAGACAATATAATAGTATACGGAGTTGCTTGGTATTTCTGAGAATAAAATTGCAAGTTAACTTTCGTAAATTAATAAAATTTCTTTAAACAAAAAATAACTAGTATTTGGTGGACCTTATCCGTAATTTATAAATAAGTAATGGTAGCAAAAACTTGAGATTTTGCGATTACCACTTTATTCTACGGGGACGGCGATATACTCTTTATTCTAAAGTAATAAATGTAATCAAAATTAGCTGCAGCTTCAACTAGGTAGGCACAGGGAATCTAGTGCTAGGACACTCCTTTCCCGCAGTACCAAAAATATTTTAATGTTTATTGTTTATAGTCAAACAAAACACTCTGTTAAATATGTATATTAAATTAATATGTTAGTTGAATATGGCATTTCAAAAATAGCATATCATTAAATATAGCCAAATACGTCAAATACAATTTTTAAATTCCTACGCTTCTTAGTCAAATGTTCTTGCATGGGGCTATTGATAGATTTCATTGTACCTATTTTTGTCACAGAAAAAGATCTAGCTGTCGACGTAGTGTTCGTACGAAAAAGGAAGTCAAAGCAGTAAGAAAAAGAATTAGAAGAAATCCTTTCCGAAAGCGAAATATTTTATCTTGGGAGATGAAGATATCACCTAGAACTATGTCACGTATTTTAAAATATGACTTAAGACTTGCAGATCTATAAGAGACGTACTGAATAGTGGTCATTTCTTGATTGATAATTTCAATAAGAATAGAGTGGTAGAATTAAAACAACTACTTAAGTAGTACGGAAAAGTAAATCACAGAAAAAAAAGAGAAACTGAGCTTGAAAAATAATTGAGCAATATTTTATCAACTACAATGTAGGCATTATCTAATTTCAGTGAAGGTTTGATGGGGTTCTAGGTTAGTGACCGAGTATTTTTTTTGTGAAAAAGATATCAAAACATTGGCACAAGTCTATCAAGATACTATTCTTGAGTAAGTAGTAAGGTGCTTTAAGAATCAAGAGTTCTTTTAGCAAGAGTCGGCTTCGGGTCATAAAGCTCGATCCACCATTGATTAGAAACAAATGTTCCGGATTCTATCAGAACTGCAGACTGGCCGTCGTTTTATCCTGATCTTAATCTACAGGATTATGATTTATAATCAGTTTTCTAGAGTAAGGCTTGCTCTAAGCGCCATGAGTGGATAAGTGCATGCTGGTATTGATATCTGGCCTCAACATTTAAAGGACTTTATTGCAACCAATGGGGTCTCCATTGGTTGGAATAAAGTCACTTCGAATAAGCTTTATATATTTTTAACGGTTTTATATTAATGTATTAAACTTACATACTGTAATAGTAATAAATGTTACGTACAATAAAAAAAAAAATGTTTTTTCTGTAACTATATTTAAGTCAAGAGTGTTGATTCATGACTAAGTGTATATAAAAATAATCATAATAAGTGAAGTTTGATGATTTTTTATCATATCGAATCATTTCAGAATAAAATTTTCTAAAATATTTAACAAAATTAAAATACATGTTTTTAAGAGTGTTTTCTCGTCATCATGATCATCAGTGTTAAGAAAACGTGTGCAAATTCAAGCAAGCAAAACGTAGGCCAAAATAGCACTTAACTTACGTGATTATTTTGATAAATAAATTTTAAGTTATTTAAAATGTATTAATTATAATAATTTTGTTAGCTTCACGATGTATCCCGCATTAGCAGGATAGTAACTTAGTGTTAAGACATTACGTTCCCGACTTTCCGCCGAATTTTCGAGAGATTGCGTGTTAAGTGGCAGAACTTAACGCCGCGTTTTACCTTGTTACCAGAACGAGGATATAAAAATATTAACTTATTAATTCCCTTGTGTAGTGGTGGACGTTATGTGCTTATTTGTTTGCTTCTTTGGAATCCTTCATAGGCGAGTTCGATTCCCTCTTGGCCGGTTTTTATTTACATCCTACCCAATTTCATATAAAAACAACGGCTAAAATAACTATTATCGATATCCAAACTTGGATTAGCATAAATTTGATTTTAATTTTTAATCAATACAAACAAAAAGAAGGTTGGATAAAGATAGGCTTAATGCATGTTATCAGTCAAATATACAGCACATTGACAGTCATTAAATTATTATTAATTTCAAAATATTCATATAACACAAAAAGAATAAGCTTATTTTATAATAAATATTATGACAGAAGTAAATATAAAGAACTCTATGACGACTGTATTATCAATATTTGAATATATGCACGTATGCAGAAATAGTTATAGGTTTGATATCCACTCGACTATATATAAATTATATTTTTTTTTTGCTCTAGACAAATCGCGGTGGTTGGTGGACAAGGTTGCGCAACTGAACACCGCCTCGAAATTATTCATGAGATTCCCTCGATCCGCCGACTATTACAACTTAGATATTGTATAGTATTAAAGAGCCACTTATAGAACAAAGAAAGTTGTAAAATACAATGCAAGCGAACGCATTTTCTTAATCATGAAAGAAAAATCTAATGATATACATAATTTAATTCAAGTTGAACTTTACCGTAATTGTCACCAAAATGAAAAGATTTAATTTTATTTTAAAGATTTATTTTGCCACCAAATTCTCAAAACTTTATTACATATTGTAAAAATTATTATAAGCATGTAGTATTTTTATTTATGGCAAAAAAGTATTAAAGAAATCTTCAGTACTACAATTGCGCAAGAGAAACTTAGTATCCTTACTTAAAAGATTTAGTTATAAGAAGACAGAGAAAGATTTGCAAGTAAACACTATCGAAGATACTAAAGGTGCATATTAATTTTCTTAAAGGATAACAATCAAGAACGTAGTCCTACTAGTTAGATCGTATTAAAAAAAATCTCACAGAATTCAATTTTTTTCGAAAAAGTCTCAACGAGAAGTATTAAGGTCCTACCCTTCTGGAATCATCCATTTACAATAAGATAATTATACTTAGTTGATATTGTCACTTAAATCACTTACATAACCTTGATAAGAGCCGGAGCCCGTCAGGGTGATACGCTCAGTTCTCCATCCACGTACAAAGTTTTCCTGCGTTGCTAGAATCCAACTATTACCAACAACTGCATCGTTACCGTCCGGCACTATTTGGTTAATTAAAATTGACACTTGATCTGTTGAACTTTGAGGTTCCATAAAAAGATTCACTTCAACAATCCCAGTAGCCGATAGAGGCAAATGGTACGACGATACACAGCTTAAATTTATATTTGGATACATGAATTTTGTCGTTGAAGGATGTGGCGGGTAAATGGGACCTCCTTCATAGGTTCCCATGTTCCAACTAATCATACCAACACACAAACCGACTTCATTACTTAAAGTATCATTGAAGCCATCTTCCAAACTATATATTAAACAATCCTCACATATCACTTTAGAACAAAAAAGCAGGAGAAGCAAGTAACGCGCGTCCATCTACCTTCCTTTGTATAGACTATGCTTACTACGATAACTGCCGAATTTCTATGATTAGGGCATATTTATAAGGCGCGGTATATGTGTGAGTATTTAAGCCGATAAAGAATAAAATAATATACTTATAGTATGGTATTTTTCAGATTTTGATTAATGAGTGTTATAAATTATTTTAATATATCTGTTGAGGCCGGTCGTGGCGAAGTGAGTTCGATCTTCACACGAGGAATTGGAATATTTATTTAGATTTATATTTCGTTTCTTCCCTCTGGTGTCGAGGCAAAGCGCGGCGTTGAGTGCAGCCACTTAACACGCAATGCCAGAATTTTAGACGAAAAAGAGTGTTTTATCACTAAGTTCCCTCTGCCTACCCTGCTGTGTGCAAGAAAAGGGTGTACAAAGTTTTTTGCATATTGAATATTTTATTTCCACTTTAACGATTAATCAGTATGTAAATTATAATAATAGTAATAATATAGCGAAAAGCCTTGACCAACATCTTAAAAGATTCGATCAAGAATTTAATGCAGAAGGTAGTTTTACTTCAAATGTTGCGTATTGTGGAGAGGTCATTTACTTTATCCTGGTTGCTATCCTGGATATTTTTCCCACCATTGGAGGAGTATTATTTCATACTTTTAAATGTTTTTTTCTTGTATAAAAAAAACATGATAATATAATAAACCGTCAGTTTTTACTACTTTAAAATATTGTAGAGTAATTCCTTTTTTAAGTAATAGTTATATTTAAACCTCGCGTTTTGTTCGTTTCTCTTACCACCAGGGGCTTGTTATAATCTCAGGCCCGTTTTATTCTTTCTAGTGATAATAAATAAATCTCCTTAAGGCTGCAACGCGCTGATGTATTTATTAATATATTTATTATTAGTGTCTGCCCACGACTTCGTTTGGATTTAAATTTTTTCTTTTCGTGTTGCAAGCAAAGGGAACTTAAAACCGAGAGCTGGACTTATTAGCATTTCATTATATTCTTATAGTTTAGCTGGATTGTTATTGTTTTTCATCAAATGTTTAATATATTCAGTTTTGTTTTAAAATTATAAAATATTTTTATAATTACATATTTAATATAGTTTAGTATAGTTTAGCTGTCTAGCAATTCAAAATCAAATATAGCCCAGATCTCAGACCTAATAGCTACACAACAAAAAAAGTTTCATTTATTCCATTACTTTACCTAGAACTAGAATTATGGAACCTAGAATAGGAAGAAGGTTAAATCGGGAATGATGATAGGAAGATGGATAAGGATTATTAAGTATATTTAAAAGGAAGGAAAGGATGTGCACGTCACGATGGAGTTGTATTGGGATTCTATTAAGCTGAGCATGGAAATGAGAAAAGAGATAATTTTTGCGTAAACCAAAAATAAAACGTATCGCCAGATGTTCTAGACTCTTCATAATAGATATTTTTCACTAAATTTATTTCAATATTTTAGATATAATCTATCCTCGATGGGCATCGGACCCTTAACCGCATATACAAAAATAAGTAATGACATTTTATATTTGAATTTATCTATGTAATATGATGTAATAAAATACATAATGCCTTGCTGTAAAGGAGTTTTACGAGTCATGGTTGAGCAATCAACAAGAGAGTGGCTTTTACCAAAGTTAAATTTGGATATATGTACGTATACATACTTATTTCGCGTTTTTATATCTTTCTAATATAATTTTGTATTTTATGACAGGACAGCTAATATTTTGTTATTAAGGAAAATTGGAATTTTGTAATACTATTTATGGAATTGAATAAAATCGAATTGTATTGACTTTTGACGTTTTACTATTTATATGTAGAGTTGAAAATTTAGGCGTAGAATAAGAATATTTTAAATAAAATGAATATAAGTGAAATACTTATTAAGGTATGACAAGTGCGTATCTTTGGAAGAATGTAATCTATGATTTTATGATATTTTTATACTCCCGCAAATTTGTCACGTCAGCTTCTAAAAACCTAGAACAACTGTGATTAACTTCACCTGTATTTATCTATCAATTTATGTAATCAAATTTGAAGTGCTATTATGATTCTTCTTCATAAAAGAACAAAAATTCTTACTGCATAGAAACTAAACACAAAAAAGCGAATCTAAAAGTTTCTTAGGATTAACGATCAAGACCTTAAGAAGGGCCTTTGCGTCACACAGTCGGGTCATAAATAATGTGTGTTGTTGTGTGTGCACACGTGTTCAGATCCGAATTCTATACAAATATAGTAGTTTTTAAAGCATAAAACTAAACCCCTTCCCAGAGAGTCCAAAGTAACGAGAAAAGTAACTATACTTATTAAGAAAAAAAATTATTAAGAAAATGTATAAAAAAAATAACGTAGCGGGATTTGAAACTCCGCCTCTTTGGAAACCGTGTGGAACAACACTTTAAAAATGTTAAAGAGAAAAGTAACTTTCAAGACTTTTTTTAAATTATGTAATTATTAAAGTCATAATAGTTGAATTTTCAAAACGTAAAGTTGCACTTTTGCTAATCGGATGGGGGACAGGGATAAAAATAGAATGGAAGAATATGGAATCAAATTCACAACCATTGTATGTAGAGCCAGACGCTTATAAATTGCGCAATGATGGCGTTATAATTAACTTTTTCAATAATTCTATCGTAAAGGAACTCAATCTCACTCACACACAGAATTCGAAAAATAGCTATCGTAGATAGTAAAATTATGATTTTGTAAGTTCTTGGGTACATAACCCGGAATAAGAGTTTGATGGAAAGATAAAAGGTTCTACAGGGCAAAGTAGAAGGCCAGTGATTCCGAGATTGATCCAAAGCCATCCACAAACATCCTGCAACAAACCGGAAAAGTAGGAGATTATCAGGGAAGCGGTTCCAGACGAGAAGATTTAGAACTAAAAATGACTTGGCCACGACTAGTCTGGCAAGAATACATGACTGAGAAATTAAACTTTTCATCCACGCAAGTTTCAGTATGAGTATGTTGGTGAATTGTGTCAAAGACAAAAATGTTTCTTGTAAGTAACTAAGCTAAGTCAATTAAAAATAATATATTAGCAAGTAATTCATATATTTGGTTATTAATTGGTTTTAAATCATTAGTTAAGTAATATATATATATAAATATTTTAAATATCAAAATTATAAAGTCAAATATTTTTGATATTAATGATTAGTATATAATGCGATTATTAATCTAGTTGACGTAAAATAAAAAATCTCGTTTCCTTTTCCGTTGCAGTAGGATTTTTCAGAAACTCAATAAGAGCTTCAGGAAATCCCCTTAGTGCTTATCTAAAACAGTCGATAGAGGAGATCATTTCCAATTATTTTTACCTCATATTGCATGGTCCAATGTTTAACCGTTTTCGAAATATTGGCCATAAAGGGTTTTTTTTTCTTAATATCAAATTTGGTCAATATTACAATTTATGCGGGTGTTTTCATCGGTGTTTTAACAACATTAAAATCAAAAATTAAATCAGCTTCACGCTGTATATTTCCCTCAGCAGGGTAGGCTAAGGGAACCTAGTGTTTAGATACTCCGTTCCCCACTTTCTGCCGAATTCTGAGGGCATTGCGTGTTGAGTGGCAGAACTCAACGCCGCGCTTAACCTTGACGCCAGAGCGAAGAAATGGAAATATAAATTTAAGTAAATATTTCATCTCCTCGAGTGGGGATCGAACCCACAACCAGTCGGTTTTATAGTCACACCTCGTGCCGCTGCGCCACGACTGACCTCACTCTTATATGCGCTCAATTTAATCATAAAGTTGCCTAAATATTGTAATTAATGATTGAATGACATTATCATTTCAAAGACAATATCAATTGAAAACTAAAGTATAAGCCTATTGAATAAAATTGTTATTTTGTAGTAAATTTGTCGAGAAAAATACTTTATATTGACATTATTTATTTGACATAAAGAAATATCGCATTTAAATCAGTTTCCGCTTATAATAGTTTCTTCCATAATGCGAGAAGAGAGTACCCCAACGTTAGGTTCCTTCTTTGCTTAATAAGAAAAAGGAAAAAAACTGAAGACAAAAAAGCTTAATCATTAATATTATTACTTAAATACAGCCACCTTAGTCACTTGATAGTGTTGATAGCGACACGTCAGTAGCTTGATCAGATATAAATAATATATTCATACTGTAATTCTATAGACGCCAGTCGTGGCGCAGGGGCACAAAATGTAAACGCAACTGGTTGTGGGTTCGATTTTTTCCAATCGAGGAAATGAAATATTTATATTTCCATTTCTTCGCACTGGTGTCAAGGGCAAAGCGCGGCTTTAAGTTTCGTCACTTATCGCGCATAGCTCTATAATTGGCGGAAAGTGTGGAACACAGTGTCTTAACATTAGGTTCCCTCTGCCTACTCCGCTGTGTGCGGGATACAGTGTTGATTAGTGTTAAAGCTGATTTATTTATTTTATTTTTACTTTAATTAACTAACAATCACATTACACTGTCTTTACATGAGATTGGTAGAGTTGCCAAAGCTTAGGACTTTGTATTCGTTAAAAGTAGACCCAGATTTTTTTAAATAAAATTAATAATAATTTCGATGTGTCGTTTGAGTTAATAATAAATAGCTTAGATTTATTGTCAAGAACAGATTGACAATTGCTACTTTGAGGATTTGAAATCTGTATACAAAGCCGCGACCTTGAAAGTTCCGTTCCGTGTCCATGACGGAAGCACAGCTCCTATTCCAATGCAGCGCGGAGTGAGCAACAAGAAGATGTCATATACCCGAATCGGCTTAGTACTGCACTGAAGTACGTGTTTAAGCTCATGAAGTGGAACTGGCATGGTATCAATATCGTGGCGAACACCTAAAACACCTCCGATTTACCGATGTAAAACGCTTTCATTACTGAGTTCTTTGAAGAGCGTGGGTCAGTGATAGAGGATTTCATAAAATGGATATGGAAGTTTTATTTTTATAAATATACTTATAATTGAAAAATAATATAGTGTAAAAATAATAAAAATCAAAGATCATATTAAATAATCATAACAAGAATGTCATTCATATATGAACACGCATCTACCGTGTGCTTCTACAAATGCACCACAACGGTCAAAGTACAACTGTTATCACCTCAACAATTCACTTCCATGTAATGCAATCTGCACTAAAACATTATTAATATAACATACATACGTGAGCTTACCGTGTACAAACAATAAACAATACTGCTTCTGTATGCGCTACGAAATATTTACAATTACTAATTTAATTAAGGAAATTGAAAATATTTCTCGTATCCCCTATAACGTATTTATATTTTTCCAAATAATACAATGCAAAAATATGCTTTTAATTTAAATAAAATAAGAGTAAAAATCGTATGAATTATTTGTGTACAATATTAGCACCGTAGCTGGCGTCCAGGCAGTCCGATGCCACTTAAGATAGTTATCCAAATCGATTGTTTAAATGTAATCTAATCAGATTGATGGCTATCACGTGGGCAATCTACTTTGATGTACTATCTATAGCTCCTAATAAAGATGAGATATAATACGCTACGTTTGATTTCAAGATATGCGGTTCTTTACGTAAGTTGTGTGTTGATAAAATTGATTTTTATGTTAAAAACAAGCGCCGTATTCGCAATATATTTGGTTTTTTCTGTTTGTCGTATATAGTTATGGTTTAAAATATTTATATAGTTATGGTTTAAAATATTTTTTATAATATGTTACAGGTAGGTTTTTTGTTCTCTTTTCAGTTTCACGCTGTATACCGCACATTCGCTACCAGAAGAATAAATAGAGGTAACTTGGAAACTTAATCTTAAGATTAAAACACTTTCCATTGACGAACTCAACGCCGCGTTTTGCCAGAGCGAGGAGAACAAAATATTAATATTTCATTTCCTCGAAATGGACTCGAACCACAAACTGTGGCGCTTAAAGTCACACAGCCTCACTCGCCTAGTTGAAACCTCGTTTGCGTAAACTATCAGAAGTATAATCTAATTTTATCCCGTTCCTTAAAAGTCCCCTTCGGCAAGAGTCTTACGTGCCAATATTTAGCGTTCTACGCTGTATAGTTTCGTTTCTGCGTTCTCTGTCAGCCACTCAGAAACGGATACGGACGGATATATATATAAGCTTGTAAACGCGACTGGTTGTGGGTTAGACCCCCTCTCAAAGTAATGAAAACTTATTTAAATTTATATTTTCAAACGTGTCGAGGCAAGAGCGCGGTGTTGAGTTCTGCCACAAAACACGCAATGCCCTCGATACTCGGCGGAAAGTGAGAAACGGAGTGTCTTAACTCTAGGTTTCCTCTGCCAACAGGGACCTTACCGGTCAGGGTAAGAAAGTACAGTGTGAAGTTGATTTATCAACTATTTTTAATTTTAATTATACATTATTACTATTGTGGCCTCGCTTTAGTAACAAGACTAATTGCGGCATTGAATTTCACCGTTCAATACTCAATGTCTCAAAAATTTTGCAATGCGGGAAAATTTTCGAGACATTGCAGGGATCGACTGATTTTGCTTTAAATATATAGTTAAACACAATTGAAACTAAAAAAATAAAATAAAAAATAAATATAACAATGACTTGCGGATGATCTGACGACGCAAACTCATTATATAACCAAGTAACGACAGAAAGAAAGATTATAGAGAAACTAGTGTTAAGACACTCTGTACTCGGCCTCACACCCGAATTCGAGGCACTACGTGTTATATGGCGGAAATCAACTCAACCCATTATATGGAGAGTGATGTTAACTAATTTTATTCTTCTTGGCTCTTTGTAGTCACTTCGAAAAAAAAAGAGATACGTAGGAGCATTTTCTTCTGATTATTAGCTATTTATTAGAATTTTGTATGGACGAATAAAATTTATGAATCTTTGATATATTTACAGTGTTGTTTTTTATCTGATAATTTAAAATTGATGATGTTTATTCAGAGAGATACCTATCAATAAAAAAATATTGTAATTTTTTTTAAATGAGATTTCATATATTTTTATTTCTTCCTTGAGGAAGGAAGGATTTAGGTATTTTTTTACATGTTTTTACTAACATGCTTGTAAGTTGTATGGTTTTAATAATTATACATTAAGACCAACTATAATTTCTTATAGATAATTATTAGAATTCGTCGTTGCGCAGACGCACAAGGTTGGCAGTAGGGCAACAATATACGGAAAATCACGACAGTAGTGGGTTCGATTCCCATTCGAGAGAATAGGATATTTAATATTTTCATTTCTTCTGGTATCGAGGCAATGCGCGGCGTTGAGTTTAGCCACTCAAGACGCATTGCCTCCAGAATTTGGTGGAAAGTGGGGAACGGAATAATTTACAATTAACATAACCACAACTAATATTAGAGTTAATATTTATTATATTATTTAGATATTTTCGTGATAAATTAATGCCTATTTTTCATTATAGATATTTTGCTTTTATAATTTTTCAGGCATCGTGGATCACTTCAATTATTTATTTCATCAGAGACATAATCACTGTAGTGATTGTTGCATTAATAGTTGCATTAATAGTTTCTACACCGTAAATTGGTTCTCATCCACTTCCATTGGTTGGCTGGAAGAGATTTCTTTTAGAGATAAGCCCGCTATTGTAAACATTCTTTACAATTTTATTATTTCTTTGTGTTTTTTGTATGCAATAAAGAATATATAAATAAGTGATTAGTCAGCGTGATGTTAAAAATACAATAAATTCATCTTCACGCTGTATCCCGCACACAGCAGTGTAGGCAGAGCGAACCTAGTGTTAAGATACTCCGTTCCCCACTTTCCGCCGAGTTCTGGAGGCATTGCATGTTGAGTGGCGGAACTCAACGCCGCGCTTTACCTTGTTACCAGAATGAAAAACTTAAATATCCTATTCTCTCGAGTGAGAATCGATCCCACAACCGTCGTGATTTTAGTGCCTACCTTGAGCCTCTGCACAGCGACGAATTCTAATAAATATCTATAAGAAAATATTGTTAGACTTAGAGCTAGAAATGAAAATATAAATAAATATTTCATTTCCTCGAGTGGGGATCGAACCCACAACCAGTCGATTCACACTTTGAGCCCCTGTGCCACGACTGGTCTCACGTCAAAAAAATAAAGGCAATTTTTTTTACTTAGTGTTAGTTTTTTTTAGTGATATTCTTTTTTTTATTCTCTCACAAATTTTGAGACTATGTGGTGTTAAGTGGTTGAAATCACTTTAATGGACTGGTTCACAATGGTTGGAATCACTTGGATGGATGGATGGATGGAAATGGATGGAATGGAATGGATGAATAGCAACTCAACAATGAATTGTAACAATCTTCCAGATGGAGTATTGTGCTTACCGGATACGATCGAATATTATTTAAAATTAAACAACGCCTACAACAAAATATGGCAAAACGACATAAACACAAAATATTTTGTAATATGTTCATTTCATTTATTTTAACTTGTTTACTAAAATAAAAAAAGATGAAAAGTTTGTTTGGCCGAATGCGCTAATCTCCGAAACAACTTATTTGAATTGAAAAGTTCATTTTGTGTTGTGTAGTCTATTTACTGAGGAAGGCTATAGCCTATAGCTACACTACATTACATCGTTTCATTCAACCCACTGAACCCGCGGTCAACGTTACCTCGGATGCTTAAAATGTATTATATATTCTATAGAGGCCGTCATGGCGCAGTGGTTTCGATTACCGCTCGGGGAAATTAATTATTATTTATTACTACTTTTATGTCGTCTGTCAACACGCAATGCAAATAAATTTCAACGACTAGTTCGGAACAGAGTGTCTTAACACTAAGTTCCCTGTCTACCTTGCTATATTAAAAATATATAAAAAATATAAAAAATTCAATGCTTAGTTATTTTGACGCAGGCAAAAATATTTTTTTTAAGAATAGATTTATGAACAAAGACACGTATTCGTACTCCAATATGAACCTTCAAAGTTTACTTTTCAAAGTGATTTCGCAAAATGGCGCTAGATGGCACTATTTTATAAAAAAAGCTATAAAGCTTGTTTTTTTTAAACGATTCAATAGATAACAAGTCTTTTATTAAGCATTTATTTGTATAATATATGCTTGTTAAAATAAATAAAAAAAAATGAAATAAATATATAATCAGAACGACCAATGTATTTTATGTATTTGTATTAACAATATAAGAAAAATATTTTTATTAATGTCACGCTGTATCCCGCGGATATCAGGGTAGGCATACGGAATCTAGTGTGAATACATTCCGTTCCCCACTTTTCGCTGAACTCTCAAGATATTGCTTGTTAAGGTATTTAATCGTGACAATTAAATATTGAACATTTATAAAAATATTTTTATTATGTTTCCATAGGAAATAAATATAGATTGCAGTTGTGACGCAGATGCACTACAGTGCGACTGTAAACGTGACATGTTTTGAGTTCGACTCCCATTCGAAGAAATGAAATATTTAATATTTTCATTTTCTCGCTCTAGTAACGATGTAAAGCGCGACAATGAGTTCCACCATTGAACACGCAATGCATGAATTTGAAGAATTTAGTGGCAAATGGGGAACGGAAGTGTTGTAACACTAGGTTCTCATTCCATCCATTTAATCCTTTGTACGGGATACAGCATGACGCTCAAATAAGGAAATAAATATGCCTAAAGACCGTACTTTGGAGTAGTAAGTAAGAGATGGTGAATATAACTCACATATCCTAAAATCAAACAAAAGTTTTTCAACTAAGGTATGCTTAAAATGTTAAGCTAGTTCAAAGCTTTGAAGGCTATAGAAATGTTTGACGTTTTTGTACCAACTAGCATGTGCCCACAACTTTGAGGAGACTTTGAGGTTCGTATTTTCATTTACCATTAGTTGTCAGTTTCACGCTGTATGCGGGCACACAGCGGGATAGGCAGAGGGAACCTAGTGTTAAGACACTCCGTTTCCCATTAGTTGTAATGAAGAATTACGCCCTAGATATTCTCCACTTCTCAGTTTGTTTTAAGACATTTTGTGTTCAGTAGTGGATGGAACGCAGCTTTTTAGTAATAAGAAGAAGAATAGCGAAATAGAAATTTAAATCTAATCCCTTATGTCTACGCACTTACAGTGATATACTGTCCCACAGAATCTGGGTGACCTCTACTTAATATGACTGATTTAATATAGAAGAAATTATTATAGTATAGTATATTTGGATTCGTGACGTTGTTTTCTTAACAAAATCAATCGGAAAAAACTTGAACGATAAAGAAAGATAGGTATATTTTTTTATAATCGACTTATAGGTTGTCAAGAATTGATGACTGCTACTATAAATTGTGATTTTGTCACGATCGTGATTAAAAAGTGTAAACGTAAAATAGCTGTTTTGATAAAAGTAAATATTAGTACCTAGTAGGTATAAAAGTAATTTTTAAAAAATCCTAAAATATAACCCATATATCTTAAAAACTTTTGAAATCGATTTTAATAAAATTTTTGGACTGCTTACTAAGGTAGAAATTAGAATACATGTGAATTATTAAGGATCAACTGGATATCAGATTAGGAGGTGAAATATTTACTTAAATTTATATTTCCATTTCTTCGCTCTCGTGTCAAGGCAAAGCGCGGCGTTGAGTTCTGCCACTCAACACGCAATGCCTCTAGAATTCGGCAGGAAGTGGGGAACGGAGTATTTTAACACTAAGTTCCCTCTGCCTACCCTTCTGTGTGCGTGAAGCTGAAATTTAAAAAATTTTTAGTTATTGAGAAATGTGTGGAGATTTGTTTGAGATCTGATCGGTTTGATATCTGATCGGTTTGAGATCTGATCCCTTAACCATCGCTTTTATTGGGCCTTCAATTATTTCGTCTTAAATTTACTAAAACTGCGACATATTATAAGCAATATCCACAGGAGACAAAATGGTGACAATTTATATAGAGTGCGTACGTATAGAGTACTTAGATTCTTTAATCCTCACATCGGTAGAAGTGATAAATCACTGTCTTTTTCATTAATAAACATTGGATATATTATTATAAGTATTTATATATTCTTTATGGATTTTTTTGAACATACAACTTAAGTTCGAGTTCTTCTATGTTATCTTTTTTCCTCTTTTTACTATATAACCTTTCTTCGTAACTAAAACAAATGAACCTTCGGAAATTTAATCTATTGCTCCTTGGGTTTATGTTAATTTTATAGAAAAACTCTTGTATTAGGTTTAAAAATACGTTTTAGTCAATTTTCTCTTAAATATTTTGTATTTTAATTAAAACGATGGTAAAATGAAATATTAAGAAAATCATAAAAAGAATAGTGGGGAACGGAGTGTCTTAATACTAGGTAGTCATCCCTCTGCCTACTCTGCTGTGTGCGGGATACAGCGTGACGCTGATTAGAGTTTTTTATATAAATATACTTAGATATCAAAAAGTTTCTCCGTTCTCATTGCCTTAATGCGATAGGACTGTCTGTGTAATGTGACAGCATAAAAGTGAGAAAAAATATATATTACGTTTTTACGTTTCGGGTAATTCATTATTATAAGATAAATGTACAAAGATAAATAATATGTTACTGAAAATAATAAGTGTATAAGTTGTTCTAACAAGATGACATCTTAATTCTTACGTAAAAAGTTGTTGAATAAAATATTTAATATAACAATATATACACATACGAAACGTGTAAAACGTCAAAAGAATACAGTAATAAAAGACAAATATGTTATAAATTTCTGGCAAATAAATAGAATTCATCGATTAACAATGTCTATATTAATCAGATAAAATATTTTGTTTATCATTATCATTAGTTCATTGATGATAAAATTTTATTTAAAAACATGACAGGATTTGCTGGTAAGCTAAGACCTTTAGATTTACGTATTAATATTGGCTTTATTCGCGTTAATCACAATCTATTTATATATACTACTATGGATAATTGGATGACATAATGACAAAATGAGTCATGCATTCCTTTGAGAGAAAGTAAGTTCGTATTTTTGTTGCGTTTCCAGATAATGATATGGTTGTAAAAGATAATAGTTGTATAGACATTACGATATCGTGACGCAGCTGTGACGTGCTTCAACAAGTTTCAGATTCAGTCGAGGTTATGTTTTGACTTCATGCTTATTCCATAGCAGAGTATGGAGAGAGAACCACTTGGTTCTCTTTAAATAAATTAACTATATTAAATCGCGTTAATAGTCTTGATGTAACCTACTGTACCTACGGTCCGAGTTCTCTTAAGAAATGTCACGTGTTATACATAACTCTCAGTTATTTCTACTTGACTACGGGAGCGAAGCGATAGATTGAACCTAGTCTTAAAATGAAATAGTTACTCATTATATAATAATTATCGTTGAAATTGAATTTAAGGGAATTAAAAAATCTTTTGTTTATATTTTTTCTTTTAATACAGAAATATTTTCAAAATGTCTCGTGAAGACAAAACATGGTGATTTTCATTTTTATGATTATATTCTAAGTGGATTCGACTAAATGAATAAGATATATTTCGTAACAAAATTAACAGATGGCTAATATAACAGACTATGTTATTATAATATTCTCTTCATTACGTGTCGTTAGACAATAAATAGACACTACTAAAATTATAAATGTGAAAATTTCTGAGAATGCTTGTTTGTTCGACTTTCATGCAAAATTTACAAAATGGATTAAAAATAAACTTTACAATGATATAGGTTATACATTAGAATAAGATATAGATCGTAGTTTAAGATTATGTTTAATTTGGATATAATAAAACAATAAATTTCAGCAGGTGACGCCGCCTGTAGGTCGCAGGTAGTGTATTAAAAGACGTTACTTACATATCCATCAAAAGATCCACTTCCAGAAACAGAAAAAGTATAAGTATGCCATCCAGGATTAATAGTTATTGGTTGAGTTACAACAGTTCCATCCACACCGTTCGGAACTGATTGGAAAACTATTACTGTCAATGAAATCGGCACATTTGGTTGTTCAGCATAAATATTCAACTCAATAGTTCCTGAAGAGGTCATTGAGAATTCCTCTGTTGATATACAGCTCATAGTGTTTGCTTGTGGTCTTAGAAACGTCGTGCTGAGTTCATGAGGTGAATCCATAGATATTGATTCATAGCTACCAGTTTCCCATGGTTCGAATGTCTGACAAATATTATATCCTAGCCGAAGGTCACCATCACTTTCAAAATTAAAAACTTTACAGTCATCGCAAATCACAGTACAGACGATCAGCAATAGTAAACAGTATCGGAACATCGTGTAACAAATCAGCTTTCACTCAACACATACAAATGATGGAAACAATACTAAATCTTTAATATTTCAGTGCCGGCATAATATATCATTAATGTTCATAATATTATCACGGATAAGATACCGATATTCTAAATACATATGTGGGAACGATAAAGGAAGTTTTGATTAAACTTTTTTTTTCGTGCTATGTTTAGATAAATCGGGATTTTTTAATGTTTCCTGGGATAGATCAGTATGTATGTACACCTAATTTCATTTTATTGTATAGTATTACTCAGTATTATTATAGTTATTTATTTAGTTCACTAATAAAAAATTAAAAAGGAAAAAAATATATTGAACAAACTATTATACACAAAATAAGTACTTTAGAGAATCTGGATTCCTTAGAAGTTGATATTTTAACATAACTATTGCAATGGTTCGAAATATACATGTTTTAAATATTTTCATCTTTCTAATCTGTTATTTTTTTAGCTTTTCGCTGTGTCCCGCTCATAGCAGCAGGTTAGGCAGAGGGAACCTGGTGACCTAATTTTAAGACACTTCCATTCCCAACTTTCCATTGAATACTGGATGAATTGCGTATTAAGTGGCGGAATTCAACCGCTGCCTCATTACCAGAGCGTGCAAATGAAAATAATAAATATTTCTTTTCCTCGAGTGGGAATTGAATCTACTACCTGCCACATTTACAGTAGCACGCTTGTGCCCCTGCGCCTCGATTGTTCATAAAGTCATGTACGGATAAATAAGCTAATAACCTTCCAATAAAAAGGACATCTCTGATTATATATTTAAATTTGGGCGCATCTAACATCTTACCGAACCGGACCAGGAAAACATTTATATTAGTATTTATAATTGAGGCCGGTCGTGGCGCAGCGGCACGAGGTGTGACTGCAAAACCGACTGGTTGTGGGTTCGATCCCCACTCGAGGAGATGAAATATTTACTTAAATTTATATTTCCATTTCTTCGCTTAACCTTAACGCCGCGCTTAACCTCGACACCAGATGTCGAGGTTAAGCGCGGCGTTGAGTTCTGCCACTCAACACGCAATGCCTCCAGAATTCGGCAGAAAGTTGGGAACGGAGTGTCTTAACTCTAGGTTCCCTCTGCCTACCCTGCTGTGTGCGGGATATAGCGTGAAGCTAATTTAATTTATTTTTTTTTATTTTAACTTATATTACAGTAGAAAAGAATCTATTTGTAAATATTATGGTTATGGATTCGATTCTCACTTGAGGTGAGGTGTTATATTTAAATTATTTTCTTTTATCTGCTCTGGAAGACAAAACACAATGTAGAGTTCCGCTATCTAATTAAAGTGGGAAACGTAGTATTGTCTTATTACTAGACTCCTACCTTACACTGTTTTGCGGAAAATTTTCTCATATTTTATAAAATAATGCATTAATGTACTTTAAATTAATAAAACAAATATTACACATCCAATATTGTGTTCGACAATAGTTACTTTTACATAAAGTGACATATACGTTGCCATGGCAACGCGTATTTTACGCAATTTGGAAACGACACTACGTTCTTCATATTTAGACAAATTTATACTCAAATTAGTAGCACATTTGGAAACATGCACACGATGGTAATCGATTCTATTCTCACCAGTGGGGATTTTTATATTAACTTATTTATCTTACCAATCTGACTATGCAACACGGTGGGATTTTTTTCCCATATATTTCCAACAATGATCGGAATTACTAGAATTAAGTTGACTAGTGCCAAGGGACCCAAAATAATAAAGCCCGGTTTCCACCGCGAGCAGAGCGGGCCCATTACGGACTACGTTGAACCCGTAAGAGTAAACTGCATACCTGTATTTCCACCAGGAAAGAGTAAATGAACTCGCTCAGTTCTATGGAGCGGATCGAAATTATCACACATTATAAAACTCTTTGTTTGCGGAAATGAAGACATATGCTATTCTAAAGAAGTCCGTTCCGCCTTAACATTATCTGCTCATTTCTCTTTTGTGATGGAAACGGGACTTCTTTAGCTTCACGCTGTATCCCGCACATAGCAAGGTAGGCAGAGAAAACCTGGTACTCTAGTGTACATACACACTGTATCCATTAAGACCTCACTTCGCGTTGAATTCTGGTGGCCGAATTCTTAGTTGAGAGTCGGAACTTAACGCTTAGTGAAAATTTTTAATATTTAATTTCCTCGAGTGAGAAAATAAGCCAAAATGATATATTAGTACATATTGGCAACTGTCTTCTTTTATCTTCATCTGCATTCATTTAGCGTCATAAAATAAAGATTTTGCCAAGACTAGACAGTATCAAACTTGTACCGTGATGGAGTTGTGTAAAGCTTGCACCGGTAAGGACTTATATAAATAAAATTGAGGTCAGTTGTGGCGCAGGGTACTAAGCGTGCGACTGTAAATGCGGAAGGTTGGGGGTCCAATTTTCACTAGGAAATGAAATATTTCATAAATATTTTAATTTCTTTACTCTGGTAACGGAGCAAAACGCTGCGTTGAGTTTCTCCACTCCACACTCAATGCTTCCCGAATTCGGCAGAAAGTGAGGAGCGGATGTGTCTTATCGGGAACAAAGAGTCTTAACACTACGTTCCCAATATCCTGTGCCTACGCTGCTATGTGTTGGACAGCGTAAAACCAAACAAATATAAAATTTATTGATCAAGTTTCTTTAAATTTTATGAGACAGCTAGTCTCCAGATATAAAATTTATCTATATAATTCATTCTGATTGACGTATCGCAAAAAATATTTTTTTATTAATAATACTGTAAAAAATTGTTGTACCTCTATATAGAATATCATCACAATATGCTTTTATCTAATATTTTTATAATGATTGTGATAGTGTGTATTTTATATTGCTAATTAAATTATTATTATGTTATTAAGGACGTACTTTAATGGAAAAATTCCAATACATAATAATACAATTTTTATTTATTGTGATCATATTAAGAAAACCTTTGAACGTGATGGTTGCGTATTTGATTCCCACTCCGAAAATATCTTTTTTTATAATAGGGAAATTGCTCAGGCAAGAACGTGGCGTTGTCTCTCGGCACACAAAAATTATAAATAATAAAACATAAACTTTTTATATTATTAATAATATAACACTATAGGTATACTCCTATGAGTATATCATAAAAATAAATGGCAAGACTGCCATAAATATTGTTACATAAAAACTTTTTTTTTAATGTACGTTATATTTACTACTATTACAATAAGTCACTGTAATACATTATTATAAATCCATTAATAATCATTATATAAAATTTATTGAAAGTGGTCTCCGTTCGGTTCGGTTTTAACCAAGATTGGTGGATCTAGCTTTATGAACCGGTGCCGAGTCTTGCTAAAAGAATCATTCTTGGTTATTGAACAAGGTGTTCTTAAGAGGCTTAACTATCAGCTCAAGAATGGTGTTTTGATAGATTTGTGCCGATGTTTTAATACCTTACCTATAAACAAAATTTTTCAGTGACTTCCCTTTGCGTACCGCTTAAGAAGTTGTTTTAATTTTGTCGCCTTTTAATTTTTCGAATTCTTTTCCGCACTTTGATCCTCTTTTTCGAACGAACTTCGGACGGCCAGATCTCTTTCGGTCACAATCAGAGGAAGTATACAAACATTTGACCAGTACCAAGCACATGAAAGATATGGAGGATCTCCACACCTATTTTATGAGATGTAACAGCGTTTCGGTTCTCTTTATCACCCAACATTATTTTAATATCATAAAATATTTATACAGAACAATTAATCGAATTAAAACTACAGATATCAAATGTGATATTTTATTAATTTTTAATTGTAACAGTGTTTATGACCAGAATTTATACATAGCTCTTATGTAGGTATAACCTACGCGTATATATATATATATATATATATATATATATATATATATATATATATATATATTTAGTCAAAAAGATTAATTAAAATCTATCTCCTATCATGCAATTATATTAAAAAAATATATTAGAACCTAGTGCAGCTTTCCCATGCTTATCGCTAGATTCTTTACATTTTGAATTACTCTACGCCGTTCTTTTTCTTCTGATCAGAACTAAAAAAAAAGGAAATTTTTAATTTTACCGATTGGAGATCGAATTCCTAACATAACTTTTATAATCAGAAACCGCCCTGCGTCATTATGGTCACGATTCTTTCTAATTTGTACAATCGACTAGGGAATTAACCGTGGTCATTACGTTTGATGGCGGCACTACTAGAAAATTACAAATTTAATAACTTTTAATTTAAATCTTATCTACATTTTTAATTAATTAAAATAATAGCTACCTAAATCTACAAAGCTGACCGTGACTCGATATCATAAAATATGACGCCTATAATGGACAAGCAAAGTGTCTAAACAGGTACTGACGCCATCTTTGATATTCTTATCAAGTAATAGAGTTTTCGTGTACAATAAATAATTACAAGGTAATTACAATTTTTCTATTTTGTCATTTTATCTTTACTTATCGATTGAGGATATTGCATGGCGTTTAAAATTATATGAAACCAACATTTTTGTAGTGTAGTGCATATATCTGGAAAACGGAAGGATTCTAAATTGTCCGAAACTAATGGTCTTTGTCGGTTTTCCAGAGTTATGGGATAATTTCCACTTTTTGGGACACTCTGTTCCCATTAAGATATCCCATTTCGGTGAAAAATGCGGAACGGAAGCATTTTTCGCCGAAATCTGTAGGCATTGCATGTTGAGTGGCGGAACTCAACGCTGCACTGTACTGTGCTTACCAGATTGATGAATTAAAATATTCAATATGTCATTTCCTCGAGTGGGAATCAAACCCATAATAGGTTGTGAGATACGCGATAGGTCGCGTTAACAGTCTCGCTAATGTGCTTTTAGCCTCTCTTTGTAAATAATTTAATTAGTCTTTATGAGACTAGTCGTGGTGCCTGTAAATGAGACTGTTGTGGATTCTATTGCCACTCGAGAAAATGAAATAGTGATATAAATTTGTATTTTCATTTCTTTGCTCTGGTGTCGACGTCGACGTTGAGTTCCACCACTCAACACGCAATGCCGAGATTTTGGCCGATAGTGCATGATACAGCGTGAAGCTGATATTTCGTCTTTATGAATTACTTCACTACTTATTTCAATTAGATACAAAAGATAAAAATATTTACAATTGTGAATAGCCAAGAAATTTCAAATAGTTTTTTTTTAATTTAAATATATAAAATAAACAATGAAATAATAAAATAGATTTAAATTTATTTGGTCCATAATAATATATTTATAGAATTTTATTGAGACAGAAACAACCGTTTCGACCTTCCGTACACAAGTTTTCCAAGAACGAAATAACTATTATGTATGTACGTTGTTGCTAGTGGAACTATCAATTGTATGAATAAAATAATCTTTTCATTATCAAAGTCATATAAAGTAAAACTATTTAAAAAAATCAAATAAGCCGCTTATATTTATCGTTACACAACATTTTATTTCTTATTTAACATTATATAAAGAAAAACGATATTTCACAATGTAGTTTCATTTTACGTATATATATTTTTCTTGGAAATTTATCGTAATTAAATTAAGCTGCCGTAGCAAATGGCTGCTAGCACTGCGCTTATTTTTAAATGAGTTGGTTGAGATTTGAGCCCCATTCGATTTTTTTTTATTTCCCGTTCAGTTCTATTCCACACGCAAAGTCTCAAATTTGGGAGGAATGTAGGGAAAGGGAGAGAGACTGTATTGCCACTAGGTTTTCTACCCGTACCTTACTAAAAGAGAGAAAAAATATTAAATTTGTAATGCTACTATATAATGAATTAGATAAAAAAAATTGACAATAGCTAAAGCAATGCTTATAAAATTTTATTCACATATAAATAACTTAAGTGCAAATATAATACAAACATCTTGTGTTCAATTCAATATCAGATAAATGGTAATATTTTTTTTCTGCTTGTTATTTATATGATATTTATTGTAATTATTTTCAAAATTATTTTAGGTGCGTTACATAAAAATAATAAATATAAATAATTAGAAAATTATGTATTATTAAATACATAGTTTTCTGATGATTTATTCATTTCACCATTTCAAGTTTGAGTGATTTTGTGTGTTGTATAATGTATATTGTGGCTTACGAAATAAGGTTTTTTTTTCTATAAAACGGATCGTGTTTAGTCAATAATCCTAGAATCACTTATAGATACACTTCCAAATTGAAAACATGAACTTTATGTGTCCATTTTAAATTTACGTTACATAATTTAAAAGATTTTGTTGTATATTCATATATTAATTATCTTTATGATAATTTAATAACAAAAAAGTAGCTTAAAAACGATATTTCACAAAAATTCTACTAGATATATGATATTTATAACAAGTATTCTTACAATATATATATTTGACTAGAATAATAACTTATCTATTAAAATATTCCATTTTTACTGTTCACTTAAAAGATTATTCGACAGTAGAAAACTGAACAAGTTTTGCTACTTTTTATACATCGATACTTCCATTTCTTCTCACATATACTAAAGTAGGTGACTCCTCATCGCTCTCCAAAAATAAATTGCGACTATTAGATAAACTTGATATACAAAACTGATATATTCCAAAAATTATTAAGCCAATCACAATAAGACTCGGTAAAGTAATTAGAACAATTGTTAATGGTTGCCAAAAAATTGGCACATTTTCGTCTGGAGGTGATACAGTATCTATCTCAGTGGTAATGTCTGTAGATGATGTGCTTTCATCAGTAGTGATGGATTCAGGTGTAGCAGAAGATTCACTTGTTAAAGATTCAGTAATACTGGAATCAGTGGAGATTGTTGGTTCCTGTGTAGTACTAGAAGTTATAGTAATTGGATCAAGAGACGTTGTGGGTTGTACAGTAGTGGTAGTAGATGGTTGTACAAGAGTGGTAGGGCTCACAGTTAGTGGCTCTGGAGATGTTGTTGGTGATACTGTTGTGGGGATAGTGGTTGGGGCAACAGTTGTAGGATTCGTTGGTGGTGGTACAGTTGTAAAAGGAGCAATGGTGGGATTAACAGTAGTGTTGGGGCTCACAGTTATTGGATCTGAAGATGATGTTGGTGATACTGTTGTGGGAATGGTGGTCGGTGCAACAGTAATAGGGTTCGTTGGTGGTACTACAGTTGTAACAGGAGCAGTGGTGGGATTAACGGTAGTGTTGGGGCTCACAGTTATGGGATTTGGAGATGTTGTTGGTGATACTGTTGTGGGATTGGTGGTCGGTGCAATAGTTGTAGGAAACGTTGGTGGAGTAACAGTTGTAACAGGAGCAGTGGTGGGATTAACGGTAGTGTTGGGGCTCACAGTTATGGGATCTGGAGATGTTGGTGTTGATACTGTTGTGGGATTGGTGGTCGGTGCAATAGTTATAGGGCTCGTTGGTGGTACTACAGTTGTAACAGGATTAGTGGTGGGATTAATGGTAGTGTTGGGGCTCACCGTTAATGGATCTGGAGATGTTGTTGGTGATACTGTTGTGGGAATGGTGGTTGGTGCAACAGTTATAGGGCTCGTTGGTGGTACTACAGTTGTAACAGGATCAGTGGTGGGATCAACGGTAGTGTTGGGGCTCACCGTTAATGGATCTGGAGATGTTGTTGGTGATACTGTTGTGGGATTAGTGGTCGGTGCAATAGTTGTAGGATTCGTTTGTGGAGTAACAGTTGTAACAGGAGCAGTGGTGGGATTAACGGTAGTGTTGGGGCTCACAGTTATGGGATTTGGAGATGATGTTGGTGATACTGTTGTGGGATTGGTGGTCGGTGCAATAGTTGTAGGATTCGTTGGTGGGGTAACAGTTGTAACAGGAGCAGTGGTGGGATTAACGGTAGTGTTGGGGCTCACAGTTATGGGATCTGGAGATGTTGGTGTTGATACTGTTGTGGGATTGGTGGTCGGTGCAATAGTTATAGGGCTCGTTGGTGGTACTACAGTTGTAACAGGATTAGTGGTGGGATTAACGGTAGTGTTGGGGCTCACCGTTAATGGATCTGGAGATGTTGTTGGTGATACTGTTGTGGGATTGGTGGTCGGTGCAATAATTGTAGGATTCGTTTGTGGAGTAACAGTTGTAACAGGAGCAGTGGTGGGATTAACGGTAGTGTTGGGGCTCACAGTTATTGGATCTGGAGATGTTGTTGGTGATACTGTTGTGGGAATGGTGGTTGGTGCAACAGTTATAGGGCTCGTTGGTGGTACTACAGTTGTAACAGGATCAGTGGTGGGATTAACGGTAGTGTTGGGGCTCACAGTTATTGGATCTGGTGATGTTGGTGCTGATACTGTTGTGGGAATGGTGGTCAGTGCAATAGTTGTAGGATTCGTTTGTAGAGTAACAGATGTAACAGGAGCAGTGGTGGGATTAATGGTAGTGTTGGGGCTCACAGTTATGGGATTTGGAGGTGTTGTTGGTGATACTGTTGTGGGATTGGTGGTCGGTGCAATAGTTGTAGGATTCGTTTGTGGAGTAACAGTTGTAACAGGAGCAGTGGTGGGATTAACGGTAGTGTTGGGGCTCACAGTTATTGGATCTGGAGATGTTGTTGGTGATACTGTTGTGGGAATGGTGGTTGGTGCAACAGTTATAGGGCTCGTTGGTGGTACTACAGTTGTAACAGGATCAGTGGTGGGATTAACGGTAGTGTTGGGGCTCACAGTTATGGGATTTGGAGATGTTGTTGGTGATACTGTTGTGGGATTGGTGGTCGGTGCAATAGTTGTAGGATTCGTTTGTGGAGTAACAGTTGTAACAGGAGCAGTGGTGGGATTAACGGTAGTGTTGGGGCTCACCGTTAATGGATCTGGAGATGTTGTTGGTGATACTGTTGTGTGATTGGTGGTCGGTGCAATAGTTGTAGGATTCGTTTGTGGAGTAACAGTTGTAACAGGAGCAGTGATGGGATTAACGGTAGTGTTGGGGCTCACAGTTATTGGATCTGGAGATGTTGTTGGTGATACTGTTGTGGGAATGGTGGTTGGTGCAACAGTTATAGGGCTCGTTGGTGGTACTACAGTTGTAACAGGATCAGTGGTGGGATTAACGGTAGTGTTGGGGCTCACAGTTATTGGATCTGGTGATGTTGGTGCTGATACTGTTGTGGGAATGGTGGTCAGTGCAATAGTTGTAGGATTCGTTTGTGGAGTAACAGATGTAACAGGAGCAGTGGTGGGATTAATGGTAGTGTTGGGGCTCACAGTTATGGGATTTGGAGGTGTTGTTGGTGATACTGTTGTGGGATTGGTGGTCGGTGCAATAGTTGTAGGATTCGTTTGTGGAGTAACAGTTGTAACAGGAGTAGTGGTGGGATTAACGGTAGTGTTGGGGCTCACAGTTATGGGATCTGGAGATGTTGGTGTTGATACTGTTGTGGGAATGGTGGTCGGTGCAATAGTTGTAGGATTCGTTTGTGGTTCAACAGTTGTAACAGGAGCAGTGGTGGGATTAACGGTAGTGTTGGGGCTCACAGTTATTGGATCTGGAGATGTTGTTGGTGATACTGTTGTGGGAATGGTGGTTGGTGCAACAGTTATAGGGCTCGTTGGTGGTACTACAGTTGTAACAGGAGCAGTGGTGGGATTAACGGTAGTGTTGGGGCTCACAGTTATGGGATTTGGAGATGTTGGTGTTGATACTGTTGTGGGAATGGTGGTTGGTGCAATAGTTGTAGGATTCGTTTGTGGAGTAACAGTTGTAACAGGAGCAGTGGTGGGATTAACGGTAGTGTTGGGGCTCACAGTTATGGGATCTGGTGATGTTGGTGCTGATACTGTTGTGGGAATAGTGGTTGGTGCAATAGTTGTAGGATTCGGCTGTGGTTCAACAGTTGTAACAGGAGTAGTGATGGGATTAACGGTAGTGTTGGGGCTCACAGTTATTGGATCTGGAGTTGTTGTTGGTGATACTGTTGTGGGAATGGTGGTTGCTGCAACAGTTGTAGGGCTCGTTGGTGGTACTACAGTTGTAACAGGATCAGTGGTGGGATTAACGGTAGTGTTGGGGCTCACCGTTAATGGATCTGGAGATGTTGTTGGTGATACTGTTGTGGGATTGGTGGTCGGTGCAATAGTTGTAGGATTCGTTTGTGGAGTAACAGTTGTAACAGGAGCAGTGGTGGGATTAACGGTAGTGTTGGGGCTCACAGTTATGGGATTTGGAGATGTTGTTGGTGATACTGTTGTGGGATTAGTGGTCGGTGCAATAATTGTAGGATTCGTTTGTGGAGTAACAGTTGTAACAGGAGTAGTGGTGGGATTAACGGTAGTGTTGGGGCTCACAGTTATGGGATCTGGAGATGTTGGTGTTGATACTGTTGTGGGAATGGTGGTCGGTGCAATAGTTGTAGGATAAGTTTGTGGTTCAACAGTTGTAACAGGAGCAGTGGTGGGATTAACGGTAGTGTTGGGGCTCACAGTTATTGGATCTGGAGATGTTGTTGGTGATACTGTTGTGGGAATGGTGGTTGGTGCAACAGTTATAGGGCTCGTTGGTGGTACTACAGTTGTAACAGGAGCAGTGGTGGGATTAACGGTAGTGTTGGGGCTCACAGTTATGGGATTTGGAGATGTTGGTGTTGATACTGTTGTGGGAATGGTGGTTGGTGCAATAGTTGTAGGATTCGTTTGTGGAGTAACAGTTGTAACAGGAGCAGTGGTGGGATTAACGGTAGTGTTGGGGCTCACAGTTATGGGATCTGGTGATGTTGGTGCTGATACTGTTGTGGGAATAGTGGTTGGTGCAATAGTTGTAGGATTCGGCTGTGGTTCAACAGTTGTAACAGGAGTAGTGATGGGATTAACGGTAGTGTTGGGGCTCACAGTTATTGGATCTGGAGTTGTTGTTGGTGATACTGTTGTGGGAATGGTGGTTGCTGCAACAGTTGTAGGGCTCGTTGGTGGTACTACAGTTGTAACAGGATCAGTGGTGGGATTAACGGTAGTGTTGGGGCTCACCGTTAATGGATCTGGAGATGTTGTTGGTGATACTGTTGTGGGATTGGTGGTCGGTGCAATAGTTGTAGGATTCGTTTGTGGAGTAACAGTTGTAACAGGAGCAGTGGTGGGATTAACGGTAGTGTTGGGGCTCACAGTTATGGGATTTGGAGATGTTGTTGGTGATACTGTTGTGGGATTAGTGGTCGGTGCAATAATTGTAGGATTCGTTTGTGGAGTAACAGTTGTAACAGGAGCAGTGGTGGGATTAACGGTAGTGTTGGGGCTCAAAGTTATTGGATCTGGAGATGTTGTTGGTGATACTGTTGTGGGAATGGTGGTCGGTGCAATAGTTGTAGGATTCGTTTGTGGTTCAACAGTTGTAACAGGAGTAGTGGTGGGATTAACGGTAGTGTTGGGGCTCACAGTTATTGGATCTGGAGATGTTGTTGGTGATACTGTTGTGGGAATGGTGGTTGGTGCAACAGTTATAGGGCTCGTTGGTGGTACTACAGTTGTAACAGGATCAGTGGTGGGATTAACGGTAGTGTTGGGGCTCACAGTTATGGGATTTGGAGATGTTGTTGGTGATACTGTTGTGGGATTGGTGGTCGGTGCAATAGTTGTAGGGTTCGTTTGTGGAGTAACAGTTGTAACAGGAGCAGTGGTGGGATTAACGGTAGTATTGGGGCTCACAGTTATTGGATCTGGAGATGTCGTTTGTGATACTGTTGTGGGAATGGTGGTCGGTGCAATAGTTGTAGGATTCGTTTGTGGTTCAACAGTTGTAACAGGAGTAGTTATGGGATTAACGGTAGTGTTGGGGCTCACAGTTATTGGATCTGGAGATATTGTTGGTGATACTGTTGTGGGAATGGTGGTCGGTGCAACAGTTACAGGGCTTGTTGGTGGTGCTACAGTTGTAACAGGAGCAGTGGTGGGATTAACGGTAGTGTTGGGGCTCACAGTTATGGGATTTGGAGATGTTGTTGGTGATACTGTTGTGGGATTAGTGGTCGGTGCAATAATTGTAGGATTCGTTTGTGGAGTAACAGTTGTAACAGGAGCAGTGGTGGGATTAACGGTAGTGTTGGGGCTCAAAGTTATTGGATCTGGAGATGTTGTTGGTGATACTGTTGTGGGAATGGTGGTCGGTGCAATAGTTGTAGGATTCGTTTGTGGTTCAACAGTTGTAACAGGAGTAGTTATGGGATTAACGGTAGTGTTGGGGCTCACAGTTATTGGATCTGGAGATATTGTTGGTGATACTGTTGTGGGAATGGTGGTCGGTGCAACAGTTACAGGGCTTGTTGGTGGTGCTACAGTTGTAACAGGAGCAGTGGTGGGATTAACGGTAGTGTTGGGGCTCACAGTTATGGGATCTGGAGATGTTGTTGGTGATACTGTTATGGGAATTGTTATTGGTGCAATAGTTGTAGGGTTCGTTTGTGGAGTAACAGTTGTAACAGGAGCAGTGGTGGGATTAACGGTAGTTTTGGGGCTCACAGTTATTGGATCTGGAGATGTCGTTTGTGATACTGTTGTGGGAATAGTGGTCTGTGCAACAGTTATAGGGTTCGTTGGTGGTGCTATAGTTGTGACAGGAGCAGTAGTGGGTTGGGTGGGAATATTGGTAGGTGTAGCAATTGTAAAATCACTTCTTAGTGTATTAGTCATAGAATTAGTGGTTGATGCAAAAGACGTAGGATTTGAGGTTGTTGTAACAACATTTGATGTGGTAAAAGAAGCGAGTGAAACTTTAGTAATATTGGCGGTGGTTAGGGAAAACGTAATTTTAGGAGCAGTATATATTAAATTTTGTGCCAGATGGGGTGGAGTCTTGTCTTTTTTGACTAATTTTGAGTCATAAAAATATGTAGAATTATTACGAAGATGGTAGTGTGAATCGAGTGATATTGTTTTATTAGCGTTGTGGGATTTGTACTTCGAATAAATTATGTTAGATGAACTATATTTTATGGATTTTATCTGCACAGAAGATTCTTTTGTGGCTTTCCCCATTATTTTGATCTGAAACGTAAAAACAATAACATATATAAAAAATAAAATCATATATATAACATATATCACATCATTTTTAAAGAATAGAGTAAATATAAACGTGTGTTCTTCTGTAGCTGTATTTTGTAAAAATAAATAAACGAGTTACTTAAATAATCCTATTAAACTATAATAAATTATGGTAAAAATTATTAACTATTATTTATTTTCTCGATTTGGTTTGTATTATTTAGGTTAATATTAATTTAATAAAGTATGTAAAGTGCAAATGTACGTAACAACAATATTTTTTTGAAAACTATGTTTTCTGTAATTTATAAAATAAATACATATTATACAAGGTACGTACATATCCTTTTTTACAATTGCTTTTAGCGGGAAGTATAACTACTTGTGATACATTGGAGTTCCTTTTTTCTGACGGCAATAATATATATTCAGCCACCACTGACATTTCTGCTAAAAAGTTTTCTTCATAAACTACAATTTTAACATGGTCTTTAGTTGATACTGAACCTACATATAATTCTATTCGAAAATTACCATCTGCAGTTATATTAAATGAGAACGTTACACAACTGGTCACTTCAAGTGGACGTAAATAATAATCACTACTGTCACTGTCATCGTTATTATCTTCTTTATCTAAAACCCAGGTATCATCATCATCACACATATTCAAATTTGACTCCAAATCAAAGGAGGAATGTAAATCATCTTCAAGTTTATACACAACACTTATAAATCCTGGTATGTATTGGATTATAAATAATAATATAAGCGCAGTTATTTTTGTCATGTTGACTTTGAACGACAGAACTAAGTGCTACTCCATTTCGTATCCCTTAAGTAATATGTTATCGAAATTGTTAATCGTGGAGCGAAATCATTTTTATCATGATCAAGATTTAATGTTTAATAAGATGCCGATATTGATAAAAAAATATATAATTAGAAAATAAACTGACACATTCATACGGAATAATTTTGTTAAGTTATATTCAGTGATTTTTAACTATTAACCAAGAGTACTTTTTGGGTACCACTTTTATGGCATTTTTACAAAATGCAATTCTCATTTTAAAATATATGCCATCTTTAGTTGGTTGGTTGGTGGTAAACGCTTAAAATGTTGTATGTATTTTATAATATTTTTATGGAAAGTACGACGTTCTTTGAATTTTATTTAATAAGTTTACTATGATAGAATTATCAAGTATACAATATAATACTAAAAGGCTATTTAAAAAGCCGGTCAAGTGCTATTCAGACCCGCCCACAGACAGTTCCGTATCAATTTCAGGATTTTAATTCAACGAAAAGTACAATTTATAAAAAATAAGAAACTTAAAATGCTGACATAAAATACACTAATTTTGTATGTAATAAAATATAATTATAATAAGTATGTACCATGTAAGAGAGGCCGGTCGTGGCGCAGCGGCACGAGGTGTGACTGCAAAACCGACTGGTTGTGGGTTCGATCCCCACTCGAGGAGATGAAATATTTACTTAAATTTATATTTCCATTTCTTCGCTCTGGTGTCGAGGTTAAGCGCGGCGTTGAGTTCTGCCACTCAACACGCAATGCCTCCAGAATTCGGCAGAAAGTGGGGAACGGAGTGTCTTAACACTAGGTTCCCTCTGCCTACCCTGCTGTGTGCGGGATACAGCGTGAAGCTAAGTATGTACAAGTTTTTGTCCATAATCTAAATATACATTTGCAATTCTCGGCTTTTTTTCCTTTATTTATATTGAAAGTTTTCATTTCTTGACAAATTTTATAATAGTAGGTCTACGGAAAAATCCTATAGTTAACCTCAGGTTATGATTATGTGGCAAATAAAATTGACAAACTTTGGCGTATGAACAGCAAAAACGATGCAAAAATGCTCGTATCTTTTTGGCGTTGACTTAGAATCTTTATATTTTTTTGTGATCCCACAGACTTTAGATTTGAATATTTGATAATAATTTCAGCTTGATACCTCCATGCGATCTTGAGTTAAATGATCTTGACAGATGAACAACAAAGTGATCCTATCAGGGTTCCGTTTTTATCTCTTTTATTCCTAAGAATAAAAATACATTTAATGTCAATTTTTGTTACATTTACAGGTAAAACCTAATCGAAGATAACTGGCACAGATAATATTAGTATATAAATAAAACATATGTGATTAAAGACATTGTCATTGTCTCATGTGAAACTATGGAGCAGTTATTTTTCATGACAACAACTCAATTTTTAGTTTTATAACTTACGAATTTAAATAATAGGCATAATGTGGATTTCTTTTAGTTAGATTAGTTTAGTCTAGTTTAGTTTTTTTTAATGTAAAGCTGAACTTACAAATACATACACATACTCCTATGTAGTTAATCACTATGATTTAAAAATTGCATCAGCGCAAAAATATATAAAAACAAATCAAGTAAATCAGCTTCACGCTGTATCTCGCACATAGCAGGGTAGGTAGAGGGAACCTAGTGTTAAGACACTCCGTTGCCCACCTTCCGCCGAATTCTGTAGGCATTGCGTGTGTGTGGCGGAAAGCTTTGCCTCAACAACAGAGCAAAGAAACGGAAATATAAATCAATATTTCTCAAATTTTTTCTATTATATTGTATGTAATTGAAAACATTTTCATTGAACGAATTTTTATTAGAGTACATTTAATTTTGTTATTATTATATTTTAAACCATTTTTTTCCGACCAATTGTTGCCATTTATTTATTGAATTCTTTATTTATTTATTGGATGAAATTACATAACATCTCTAAGAAAACAAATCAAAATCGGTTAATGTCGATTTGAGGCACACTCATTTCCTTTTCGGAGACGATTTAAAATTGCATTATTTATTATTTGTATATAGTTTTATGCTGATATTATTTTTTTGCTGCAACTTTACTGAGTAGTAAAAGGTCAATCTGCTACTTTAAAAATATAGGGTCTCTTAGGGAGTAGGCAGAAAAAAATAGATTAACTAAGTTTTTTCATTTTGTTCTCCGCTCTCACCTATAATTGTGGACATTGTGTGCCTTTTAATGAAAGTTGTCAATATCAAGCTTTGGCTATATCAATTTTTATAGATAGTGCAATCCACGAAGAAGCGTCCCACTCTTTCTTATAATCGCTTACAGTACAAGAGTGCAATAATCAGATAGTATATTAGTTTATTCCAGTTTTTTCCACTATTGTATAAAACATTACAATAAAAAAATAAACAAAAACTTCTTTACTTAAATATATACATTTTAAATATTTTTTATTTTGAATAAAGGAATAGAAATACTAATTCTTTTATTAAAATACACAACACAATTTGGTAGAGATGAAACAAATACATATAAATAGATTAACATCTCTGGCTCCCAATTTCTTCTCAATCTCCCTGCTCTCCGCGAACCCCTCAGGTTTAAAACAGCGCTGTGCTTCTTCGTAGACCGACTATCTGTCTAATATCGATATTAAGGTTAAAAAAATCTTAGTAAATCTATCTATCTACTTAGAAAAAAAACCTGACGATTTCTGGATTACTCATAAAAATAAATCAGCTTCACGCTGTATCCCGCACACAGCAGGGTAGGCAGAGGGAACGTAGTTTTAAGACACTCCTTTCCCCACGTTCTGCCGAATTCTGGAGGCATTGCGTGTTGAGTGGCAGAACTCAACGCCGCGCTTTGCCTCGACACCAGAGCGAAGAAATGGAAATATAAATTTAACTAAATATTTCATCTCCTCGAGTGGGGATCGAACCCACAACCAGTCGATTTTACAGTCACACTTCATGCCGCTGCGCCATGACTGGCCTCACGTACCCATAAAGGGTCAAATCACAGTAATAAAAGGTTCTAACCACTAGACACATCACGAGCCAAAGCATTTTCATTAAATGATATTTCAAAGGAGGTCCGGGAATCAGTTACAATATGAATTGAATAACACTATATTTATTGAAACTTATCTATAACGCTTAAGATTTGTGGCACAACTATTATAACCGTATACTGTGACGGTTACTGAGAATTAACAAAATTTATTTACTTGATCAGACATTATCTTAGGAATCTGAAGAGTACTAAAAATGTTATTTTTTCTTTATTGAATTAAAATGAGGTAACGTCTAATATTGTTGAAGACATGACTCGGACCACTTTATAACATTTATAAAGTTCTTTATATTTATATTGACGTTTGGTTTTAAATTTCAATTTCCATCTTTCGGTTCAACTGTCGACAAATTATTTCTTGTATTATATTCAATTAATTTTATTCTCATAGTGGAATTTTCGGAAGCCTGTCCTATTATTTTCACCTAAAATGTAAAAAGAGTTTTATTATAATTTTCTTAAAATAAACTTAACTTTACGCTTTATCCCTAGCGGGGTAGTCAGAAATACGGAGCGCCAAACGCCACAGTCTCTACATACATCTTTCACCTCGTCCACTGTCATCAACATCTTCATATATGGCCTACGGGGGGTCCTCATGTTTTTTACGTGACCTTACTCCAGCATCTTTGATACTGTGTTTTCGAAGGTCAAACGAGGTCTCCCCCTACCTCCACTTACTTTTCCAACATAAATCGTTTTTGCTATTCTTTCAGCACTCATTCGTTCGACGTGCTCAAATTGATCTTGTTAAAAAAAATTGGCAACGAATTTATATTAAGCATAACATAATACCAATAATTAATTATTATTATAAATAAAACAAATTTTACGTTTTTTATCACAGCAGCAGAGCGAACCTAGTGTAAAACATTCTCTTGGACCTTTAGTTATAGTGTGAGGGTAGAACTTTTAATTATCGCGTTTAGAGTCAGAGGCTATCACACTGCGCCAAGGTGGCCTCTATAATTATTATAAATATGTTTATATTAGAATACTTACATATCCTCGGGTATTGCGACTATCGAAAGGAATATTTATAACATCAGTTCCATTTAAACTATCTGTATCTTCTTTAGACAGTATATTACTTTTTGCAACTATATTATCTTTAGGGTCCGATTCTTCATATATTGTTATCGTAAGTTCATCAATAAGCGAAACAGTTTCGATGCTTACTAATATTTTTAAGCAATTTGTTGATGATAAATCAAATGAAAATGCTATACAACTTAGCACATCTAGCGGTCGAATATAGAATTTGTCTTCGTCATCTGGATCTTCCTTTTCTAATACCCAAGTAGAAAACTTATTGCACACACTTTTATCAGAAATAAAAGTAAATGAGTTAACTAAACCATTTTCAAGCTTATACAAAACGCTTAAGATTTGTGGCACAACCATTAAAATTATTGTAAATATTAACAACACTTGTTTTATTTTCACCATCTTGTTTGAAATAATGTCTATAACGACTGTTATGTGATAGGTATAACAATCTAAATGAACAAAATATTATACATTGGCGTAAGTTTTGAGAATTTTGCTTCAACCGCGACATGGTTTTGTATTTAAATTGATAAGACATCACACAATCAGAATTAAAATTTAATAAGTTATCTTTCTATTAGTCTACGATCTTTATATAGATATACTATCTTCAAGACTACTAAGTCAGTCATTCAGAATAGTAATAACACAGAATTGTTTTAGAGAAAACTTAGTGTTAAGACACTTTGTTGCTCGATTTTTATCGAAATTTGAGTCATAGCATGTCTCATTGTCATCTCCCAATTCACCACTTTGTCTAAAAGAGGGAGAAAATAAAAATACTTTATACTCGGAAAAAAAAAACAATTTAGTGTCAAATTGCAAAATAATAGAACATCCTAATTCCTAAACTGCAAAATAGAATACAATTTTATATACCTTTAACTATGACCTAACGGACGTATACGTTTTTATCGGCTGGATACTGTTTACTTTTATGTAAATTTATACGTGAACGTACATATTGAACTAGATTTTATTACTAGGACTCCGGTTCTAACGTTATTTTGTTGACCAAAATCAAAAAAAGAACTTTTACGATTTTTAACTGCATTCAATATTGGAGAAGCTTGATAACTTTTTCTTTGTGTATTCTTGTTATTAATTTTACAAACTTTTATTTAGTTTTATCTTTCTTGGCGTGTTTGTTTGTATAATCTTCTTGTAAAATAAATTTACTCCACTTTTCGATTTATTATTGAGCTGAGATTCGCGATACTTATGGATAGAACATTTCATAAAATATTTTAAAATTGTAAGTATCCACCGACAGTTACTACGACACGTATTGCTTGTGAATTTTAAATTATCTTCTGTAAATGTTTATATCCTCCAAAACGCAGAATGAGCAGCGGCAACCAAGATATTTTTAATGGGCAGTAATACATAGACTTATTTGTGCACACTTTTTGCGCTTCTTTGTTTTTTTATGTTATTATTTTGTGAAAAGTAAACTTTTTTTGGTTACACTAAATAATAGAGCGCTAGAAGTGCCCTCATCAATATCTGATGGCTGTAAGGGTATTCGAAGGACTGGAAGGACCCTTCTCCTAAATGGTAATTTCCGATGTTTAATAATTTTAGAACAGAGAATGTAGTGATAAGATATAACGCTTTTAACTCTTCGCTTAATTCGAGACATTGCATGTGGTCTTTGCTAACTAGAGTAGAACTTCTTAAAGTAGGAGAGTTTCACCCACAATATTTTGATAATTAAATAAAAATGTCTCCATATGGCGATGTTGACTATCAATGCGATAGCTTGGGTTCAATCCCCAGTCGGAGGGAAAAATTGATATCATTTCCTCTGGACCTGATGTTCCCCTGCCTTTTATCTACCCTTTTCCCGAAACTCAACGCCCCTCTCCATCTAGATACTAAAGCGAGGAAATGATATCTATTTTTTCCTCCGAGTGGGGATAGAACGGAGACAGGAACCTGATGTTCCCCTGCCTACTTTGCTATATGCGGAATACAGCGTGAACTATTGTTTTTATTTTTATAATTATTCTTGCAATGTTAGTTTAAGGGCGAGTGTACACGAGTGACGTTAGCTATCTATCACGTCAAAGCGAGTATGATTAATTGAACTACGTATGCATAAATCGGTTTGACGATGAATTACTGCCTTCAAAAATAAAACAATAAATTCCGTTTTGGTATAGATCTACATTACGTATTGTACTTTTTATACTTTTTCAAAAATAATGTATTGTCTTCCGAAGGAAAACACAAAAAGAAGTATTTCGATACTAGGTTCTCTCTTTCTACCATGCTTATGGCAGGGTGGGCATGACGTCTTTTTTTAACAGTGTCTTTTTCTATTGACCGTTCACGATGGTTGTCAGTACAAGTTCTTTTTTTAGCTTCACGCTGTAACATGTGCTTAGGGTGGTAGACAGAGGGAACATGGGAACCTAGTGTTAAGATACTCGTTAGCCATTAAAAATCTCCGTTCCCCACTTTTAGCCGAATTCTTGAGGCATTGCGTGTTGCGTGGCGGAACTCAAAGACGGCTTTGCCTCGTAACCAGAGCGCAGAAATAAAAAAATATATACATGTTTCATTCCTCTGAGTGGGAATCGAACTTATAACCGTTGAATTTATAGTGGCACGCTTGTGCCCCTACGCCTCGACGGCTTCAAGTTATTAATTGAAATATTTGTATATCGGGTTAGAAAATAGTATTTATATTCATCATATTAACTGACTAAACTATACAAGGTATAAGAATATTGAGTGTAAAACTAATAAATTAAATTTGAGGCCAGTCGTGGCGCAGCGGCATAAAGTGTGACTGTAAAACCGTCTGGTTGTGGGTTCGAACCCCGCTTGAGGAGATGAAATATTTACTAAAATTTATATTTCCATTTCTTTGCTCTGGTGTCGAGGCAAAGCGCGGCGTTGAGTTCTGCCAATTAACACGCAATGCCTCCAGAATCCGGCAGAAAGTGGGGAACGGAGTGTCTTAACACTAGGTTCCCTCTGCCTACCCTGCTGTGTGCGGGATACAGCGTGAAGCTAAAAAAAAGGAACTAATAAATCTATACTTATAATAAATCTGTAGAAAACTCGTTTCTGTACATTGAAAATATTTAAAAAAAAATTAGCCAGAGTGTTAAAGGATAATTAACAAAATCCATTTCCAACATTTTTGGAATTTTTGTCTGTTTGTCTGTTTATCTGTTTGTCTGTTTGTCTGTTTGTCTGTTTATGTGAACACGTATCACTTAAAAAGTACACAATAAATTTAAGCAACTTTTATATATAAAAATTACAAATAAATCAAGGTAGGTTTTAGTGTTTATTTCATTGTAATCGCTTCACTCTATCAAAAGTTATAAGTATTTAAGTTTTCAAGACGTTAATATTTTAGATAGTAAAAAATCGATACAAGTAACGCTATCTATTGACAAAAATAGTAGGTACTAACGAATCTTGATACTCTCTTTCATACACGTAACGCTATCACTAATTGCGATGGGATCTTAAATAGATGGCGCTGTGCGTAAAAAAATATATAGTTTGGAAAGGTTACCGCTACATTCTATCAAAAAATAATGTTCTTAAAGTTTAAAGATATTTATATTTGAAAAAAAAGAAACATACGCAACTTGATATTCAAAGAAATATTTTGAATAGGTTCTTCAGTCCGTTTGTTCGTTTATGTTATTAATATTTTTTTAAGAAACGTATAAAAAAAATCACTTTTTGGAGCAACTTCTAAAAAATTGACTCAAGAAAAAAATGCTCTGACACTGTTTATTAAAAAATCCGGCGTTAGATCACAAAAAATCTATCTTCTAAATCATCGCAATCAAATGACGATGAAATATGAGGGTTTATGCTACGTTTTTTGTCGCATTTTCTATCGTAACTATAGGATAAGGAGAAGTTAAAATATACGGCAGGTATAAAGGAAAATTCCAAAATTGTTTTTCAAAATTGAATACTTATTGTATCACAGAAAAGAACCATTAGGTACAAATTTTTATCTGTACTTAATTTGATACAAAATTCCAATTTAATTAGTTATTCTTTTGGTGTATCATCTATTCATGAAACTGGTACGAAACTCTCTGGGCATGAGTACGACTTGAACTTGACCTAAAGTGTTGATTATTTTATAGATTATACAAAAATGCCTAGAAACGTGCTTTCTATGTATATTCTGTATACCAATTATATATTTAACTAATAATATATGTTACTAATTTAAAAACTGTACAGGAGCTAGATAAGTTATTTTACAAATAATATCGTGAGTACTTATCCAAATCAATTAATTAATAGTTAAGGCAGTTTGTAATATCTATATTTCTTAAATGAATAATCATGTAATTCAAGCGGACAAAGCCGCGAGCAGGCCGCTAGTTACCAATAAAATTACTTCCTGCAGTAAGAAAGGAGTTATTAAGTAAATTAAAATGTGATATGTGCCAAACTACACACTTTGATTATAGATTACATTTATATTTTGTTCCAGTTAATATTTATGCTCTAAATATTTTTGTTAGTTTCTTTCAGTTAGATATAGAACGGTGTTAACCTCCGCCACTCAATACGCAATATCTGCGTGGGCTCTAACTGCTGGGGCTATTTGGGCCCAGATTCTTGCTTCACTGTTACATGCGGAAAGTGTTAAATACATATTAAATAAATAACATTGTTAGGTAAATTTTAAATATTATAAATTTTCTTATCTTTATCCTACTGTCATATTATTTTAATATGCCCTGCTATTAGCTACGTATTTTTGTAAGGTAACGATTTTTTTCTCAGAATTTGATATGTGATAAGAAAATGTTATCGTAATGTTTGAATAAATACATTTTTGTATTTTTATGTAGGTATAGGCAAATTTAGTGGCTTCGTTTTTAAATCTTATTTTACTATTTATAAAAATTTAATAATATATTAGGGTTCTGTACCTGAAAAGGAAAAAACGAGAGCCTTATAGGATCACTTTGTCGTCCGTCTGTCCGTCTGTAAAGACCATTTATCTCGAGACTGCGTAGAGAAAAAATCAAGCTTGTTAGTCAACGAAATCAAAAAATACGAGCATTTATGTAGGTTTGTGCTACATTTGTATAAAATAAAATTTACATAATACATATTTCCGCCAGTCGGATTCAGACTCACAATCTTGGTGTGTTTGATTATACAAGTTGATCAACTGGTAAAAATGTATATAGTCAACCATCTTTCAATAAATAAACTAATTTAAAAAATATTATTTACAAGCAAACACGCATTTTTATACATTTAGTATAACTTTTTACGTATTCTTATAAAATATGTGGGATTATATAGATTAGCTATTATATTTTATGATAAAGCAATCAGTATTAGGCTTAAAATTCGTTATCTTATACTTAATTGAAATATCATATCACTTTTATAAATCCACCCATTTGAAAATACACCGATTTAAATAGTCACCGATTTTAATTATTAACGTCCTAAAGGACGTCAATAAATACTTTTTGTATACATCAGTGGGTTTCGCCTCCTGTTCGCTTTTCACGTCAACTATTGCTCGCTTCGTTCGTTCTAGTTATGAAAATACTATAGTTTTTTTTGAAGGACAATGATGTTATTTTTAGGACATCAAATGAAAAAAAGAGCCGTGTTCTTCTATGAAGACCATTCATATCGAGAAATTAATATCAAATATACAGGTAATCGGTCCCTTGGATCTGTAGTTATAGCCTACAATACAAACTGAACCTACAATACAAATAAATCTGAAAAGTTAAAATGTACGTATATTTTATAGGTAGGGATTTCATGGAAAAATCTATTTATCCGGATTAATCGCATATAATTTAGTACTATATTTTTTTGGAAACTTGTCGTTTCGAACACTTTGGGGCCGTTCAAGTATTACGTAAGCAGTTTTTTTGCAATTATAGACCTCCCCCTCCCCTATGTCATCAAAAATAAGCAATCCTCTTACAAATATTTCATTGAAAACGTCAAAAATAAGCAAACCCAAGACCCCCCCGCCCCCCTACAGTGCTTACGTAATACTTGAACGGCCCCTTTACAGTAGTATCTGGTCACGTGTAGACTGAGGTGGCATCCGTCTATCAGTTGAGATCATTATTATATTTTGTTGAATAGTCCATTATCCTTCTCTACTTGAGCTGTTCAACATAAAAAGTTTTTTCTATTAGAACCAGAAGTTCCTAAGACTAAGGCGTCCAACAAAACAAATTCTTCATCTTTATATTATTAAATATTTTAAAACATTTATAGGGGGAGACTTCGGTTGATCTTCGAAAACATAGTATCAAATATACTGGCGGAAGGTCACGTGCATGAAAAGAAGCATGAGGACCCCCGAAGGACATATATGAAGAGGTTAATGGCAGTGGACGAGGCGAAAGAGGTATATAGAGACTGTAACGTTCTCTCTGACTACCCCATTAAGGATAAAGCGTAAGCAAGTAATTAAAAGAAACACACCATTGCACGCTTACAGGAAAGAGTAGTTCAGATGAATAGAATTTTATCATAATGTACCTACCTATATTAAGCTTTAGATAAGTCCGAAAATGCGTTATATATTGTAATATTTCTGCGATAACCATATAAATAAATGGTGATGTCAGTCTATAAAAGGTCGTACTCCACAATCATTCTATTTTATTCCATTTTATTATAGCCAATAGTGAAAGAGAAAAGGATACCAAATGGATATATAGTAGATAGAATAATTAATATTTTTTAGCTTCACGCTGTATCCCGCATATAGGCAGAGGGAACCTGGAATCCTAGTGTTAAGGCACGCTGTTCCCATAAACATACTTCCGTTATTCACTTATATTTTTCTGCCTAATTCTGAAAGCATTGCGTGTTGATTAGCGGAACTCAACGCTGCATTGTGTGTGTCTGTGTTCAACTCTGATCTTGAATAGGTCTCTCTCTCTCTGATTGAATCAAATGCCGATATTAAAAATAATTTCCGTGCTTATTTTATAGTAAGGCAGTCGTGGTGCAGCGGTACAGCCTCTCACTGTCAACTTTACTTAAAAAGAGTAATTTTGTCACTAGTCTGTACATTAATCCTCGGTTATGAATAACAAATTATTATTTTCATACTAATAAAGCTATGAATAAAGATTTTTAAACTGTTTAAAACTTACGCAGAAGCTATCGGTACAAGTTTGCTAAGATCATAAATCACTGGTCACTTCAGCACCTAGCGCGAGTAAATTCACCAAATATCATCTTGTTTTCAAGCGACGTTGGACGTACAGATAAATTTATGGTTAAATTCGTTAGCATAACTTAAAGTTAAATTTAAAATATTTTTTAATAAATTTATGATATAATATAAATTTCAATATTGTAATAGAAAATATATTATATCTTCAATTTATTAAAAAAAATGTGGCACAGGAGCGAGCACAAGGATGTAATTGAAATGCGATGCTAGTGGGTTCGATGCCCACTCGGAGGAAAGAATTATTATTTATTTTTAAACATTTTTAAAGTGTTGTTCCATATTTAGGAAAGAAAAAATACTTATTTAGAAAACGTAAATGTCGTGTGTAGTGGTCAGAGCGCCTGGTCGGTTTCCAGGTGGCGCGGGTTCGAGTCCCGTTCAAATTTTTATACGTTTTCTAAATAAGAATTATTATTTATTAATATTTTTATTTCTTCGCTCTGGCACCAAGGCAATAGCCCGGCGTTGAGATGCTACGACTGGCCTCATACCTACTAATAATTTAGGATATTGTGATATATGCATTGTGCAAAGTCACGTAGGTGAGATAGATTAATTTTTAATTTGGTAGCACGTACCTCGTATAAATAATAAAAAACAAGAATAGTGTTATTTCTGAATAATTAAGAAAAGTAAAAAAAAAACATGGTTAAAAGTACATGTTTATTAATATTCTGGGGGTATTTTTTTAGGATAAGAATATTCGGTTTTTGCTACCTTGTTTTGCAATTTTATATTGTTTTCGAATTCAGTGCAAATTTTTACAAAAAAAGTTACGATTAATTTAGATTTTTGTAAAATTTTCTTAAATTAGACGTAGGTGAAACTAATAAAAAAATGTCAAAAAAAATTAATCTCTATAACGTAAAAAGCTAAAAATCTTTTCAAAATAATGAACATAAAAAAAACATGATTTAGATAACTTTAGTTAATTATTTTGAACACCAACCACAGTTATGTTTTATTATATCAAGTCATTATTTTTTGGTTTAAATCAATAAAAGATATATCAACTTTGGAACAGATATAACCAACATGGGTCCCGGGGACCTGTCGGAAGGAAAAATAATTTATTTGCCCATATTTATTTACAAGCTCTGCCGTTTCCCGCGGGTGTCATTTTTCCTACTTTCCGTTAAAAGCCTGCTGAAGTCAAATGTGTTTTTACGGCATATATTTCTGTCAATAGAATCTAACACCCTATGATATCGTAGGAATTTTTAAACTTTTGCTATGTTTATTGGAGATGCAGTAAAAAAGAAGTGGTAAAATATGTAGATTTTTTTATTACATTATGCATGTGGATGGCGAAATCTGATATATGTATGTATGTATGTGCTTAAATCTGTGTGTAAGAAGAATTATTATAGGAATTAAATTAAGAATTACAAAAAAATATTGTGTTAAATAAAGACAGGTTAGAGAATGTAGGGGAGCAGTAAAAGATGATTTCTTGAAATTTAGGATAGGAAAAAAAAGATTTTCCATTTTAACCAACTTGTCAGTGTCAAGCTAAAGCTAGAACAGCTTTACTACATTATCGAATTACTCAGCCTGTTTCACTTGGCACCGACTTCAAAATTATAAAATATTTTTTAATTATTTTTGTTTAACAAAATCAAAGTGCGTTTTACATTATGTAAAATTATTTTTTATTTTTTAGTTCGTTGTTTGAAGTCGGTTTTTTTTGTTAAAAATTAATTTATATTTCTCAAAGTCCCCGGAAACGAAGTTGCGAAAATAGTTGACGATAGCTTTATTTATTTATTTATTTTTTTTAATTTGGTTTGCTAGTGGCTATTACATTTTTAAATAAATAAATAAAAATAAATAAATAGCTTTCGCGTAATTAAGTCGTAAATTCTACTTTAGGTGAGTGTGTTCTATGTTTCCATGACTGGGTTTTTAAAAATAGAATCCACTATCTGCAAATTGGAATACTTTTTAATAATGTTCTAAGTATTTAATAAATAATAATTTATCTTATGAAATCATAATTTTAAACAATATTTATCGGGATGTGGTCAACACGCAATGCATCCAGAATTCGGCAGAAAGTGTGGAACGGAGTGTCTTAACACTAGGTTTCCTTTGCCTACCCTGCTGTGTGCGGGATACATCGTGAAGCTGATAACTATACTAATCGACCAGCCATCACTAACAAGCAACAAGTAAACAAAGCAAGTCAATTTCAAACTAATTAACTGATCGAAACATTACTTAATCTTGAAGGTGTTTGAATCAATTGCTCACATCAATCTTCTCATATTGATACCAATTATTTGGGTATTAATAAACCCAATGTACCGAGTGATTAATATTTGTTACTACTGTATTGGAAATGCGAATGACATGACAAGTTTACAAAGTAATTAAGCAAATTACTATAGTTACGCTTAACCGTGGTTTAAGATTAAGTCTAACAGAGTGAGCATTTGTTTTATAAAATTAATAATAAAAACAGCAGTTAAAATTTGTTTTACTGGTTAAAAAGTACGTACGTACGTAAAATAAAATAAGATTAATATAAATTTTTATGATATTAGTATTGATGGAAGAGATGGATGTCGTGATAGATGACACTGACTATGTTGAAGACCGTGAAAAGTGTAGACCGAGAAAAGAGGGAGTGCAGACCGTGAAAAGCGTAGGTGGAAATGGCAGATCCTGGCAAAAAATGGATGGATAGGAAGAAGAAGAACATAAAATTGTATAAGATGTGAAACAAAATAATCCATTATTAGATTCAAATGCCTATAACACTTAAAATACAAAACCCTCGACCCTCTATTATAAACGTTTTAGATACAAGTTATTACTTTTATTTATTATAATAGCTTTGGGCTTGCTAAAATTCTACTTCGCAGCTCCGCACAATTTTTTTATAGTACAAGCCTTAGCATATAACTTAAGGTTAAGGTCAATTATTTTAGTCTTAGATCATAATTTCAATTCTCTGATGATGAAGATGTTTCGTATGGGGCCGTTCAAGTATTACGTAAGCACTGTAGGGGGGCGGGGGGGTCTTGGCTTTGCTTATTTTTGACGTTTTCAATGAAATATTTGTAAGAGGATTGCTTATTTTTGATGACATAGGGGAGGGGGGGTCAATAATTGCAAAAAAACTGCTTACGTAATACTTGAACGGCCCCTATAGGATGGATGGCGGAGGAGGAAGAAATGGAGGAAATTGTTGAATATTTCATTTTCTGGGTTGGAAATCGAACCCACAACCTGTAGCGTTTACAGTCACACGCTTGTGTCTGTGCGTCACGACTGGCCTTATGTTTTTTATAATTTGTACATACATATGATAAATACAGGAACTTGTTTACATTTCTTTGTTGTTATGATCTTGTATAGACATAGATTTTATATTATTATATCTTTACGTATTCAATTAAGATAATTCGAATAAAAGGTTAATAATAGTTTAAGTATGAATTTTATAGGAAACAAAATCAAAATTAACAGTAAATCTATGTTATTATATTATTAATCCTAATGCTGGGAAGCCCAAATCGAACATCATTTTATACTCGATTAAATATAAATAAACTTATACATATACAAATATACTAAAAGACAATAGACACACTAAAAGCAAAACTAATAAGATGCATCAAATCGCTTGGAAGAACGGTTAAGCGGACCAATTTGTAAAAAGAGATTCAAAAGCTTCACAATTGCTAGGCTAAGCGGGGAATCCCCACGCCATTAACACTCCATTCAGTTAGGGAGAATACTCTGAAATCTGTGAAATTCGCCAAACTGAGTTATTTATGCTGTTATTTTTCTTACATACGTAATGTGGATTGTAGGGAGATTTTAAATGATTTGTGTTGTCGCTGTAATTTCTTTGCTTTATACATAGTTAAACATGTCGTTACTTTAAAATTTGAATTATTAAAGAGCAATGAGAACTTTTTGTTTTTTTAACCGATTGTAACGAATCCCAAAAGGAAGGTCATGGTTTTGCCTATGTCTGTTCCTTTGTTCCCTTGTAACTTAAGCCAGTAAACGTGAGTGATTTGTTTTTGGAGCGCAAGTGTTCTTCAATATATTAATTTAGCATTCGGTCGGGTTTTTGTTATGATTTAATTATTATGTTTTTTTAAAATATAATTAATGTTTTCAAGGCTGAACTCAACGTTGCACTGTGTGTTATTACCATAATTCGTTCCTCCGAGTGGGAATCAAACACACAACCGTCGCAGTCAGATGTCGCTGAACCACGAAGACCATGAGGAGCACGGGCACAGATTATAAATATAAAAATGTGAGCATACCCACGCAAATCCTTTTTTTATGGTAAACCAAAAACAATTGATACGAAATAAAAAATACAAAAAGAGGTTAAAAAAAGGGTAAAACCTATATTTTCTTTGTTTAATACAACAATACTGTTTTATTGTACAGCAGGAACATAGCTCTTTCATTGATTAATTGCATCGGCGAAGTGTTTATTTGTTATTTGACGGAGTCGAATGAAAAAGTACTGGAGCGAAATACATTTTTTTTCCGCAACAGCAAATGTAACAGTATTTTACTTGTTTGTTTTCTGCTAATATTTGTTTTACTTAATTATTTTTATTTTGGGTATATATTTGTTTATCTTTGATTTGTCTATATTTTTATAGTTTTCAATTAAAAAGACAGTTCCCTACAAGGCACATTGATATATGCATTCCGTTCACCACTATCCACCGAGTGACGGAAATCGAAATGCCTCCTAAACTGGCCGTAAACGACAAAATTTTTGTTTTATATTTCCTCCTTATAAATACTTAATAGTAGGTATATGTAAAACTCATATTGTCAGCTTCAGCTTCAGTTAGTATTGGGAACACTATCTTCGAAGTTGATTGATTACATATATTTGGAACAAAAGGTCCAGATAGGTAAGTCCAACTTAGAGAAAGAGATCTCTTAGTCAATTCAGTCTAGATGTCAAATGCCCATTTGGGAGCTACGAGAAAATTTTGAATTTAGAAGATTACTTCAACGTCACAACATAAAAGTTTTTGACTAGGGATAGTATATGGAAGCGAGAAGTGGCTGCTAACTATGTGTCTCGAAAAAAGCATCAGGGTCAATCAGCGAGTAATACAGAGAGCGATGTTTCATATTTCTCCACGGAACAGTATCAGAAATAAGGATATCCATAGGAGAAGAGCATTAATCGAATGTGGCATATAGGACGAAAAATCGATGGCCGTTGTGGCAAGATGGTTCTTGTCACGAACAGGACGACGGTCAATGGGGTCTACCCATTCATACCCATCTTCATAAGATGGAACGACAATCTCGCGATCTGGTCAAGATCGCGGGAAGCCACTGAATGCGCACCATAAGATAGACAATAGCAGTGGATCTAAAAATGACTGTGATGATTTTGTTAATATATAAAACTCTTCCGTTACTGAGTGGCTGAAGATAACAGACAGATGAAACAAAATTAGTGAGTATAGAGGATAAGAAAAGATTTCTCAAATTTCCTTTAAGAACGCGAAAATGCGGGATTATCCATTTTATGTCTTTAGTCCACAAAAACAAAGTGAAAACGATAGACTTGTCCACAATACAACATATTAAGAAATGTACAATATTCCTTAAATGTTACGAGTAAAATTACAAGCCTACCTTTATAGTCTAAAATAATCTTGATATGTGCTAAAACTCAACGTTCTATGTGATGGGCTCTGACGTAAATCAGCAGGAGGACAGGTTATTGCCTGCCGCAGTTAACACGGCTGTACCGAAATCCGAATGAATTTATAGGTTTAGGGACATAGAAGCAAATGTGAAAAGCGCCAGGGGAATAACAAACGCTTTAAGGCGAGTGATATATAAGAGACGGGAACGGGTATAACGTGTGAGAGAAAATGTATTTAGTTTTTTCTTTGGTTGTATTGTAGAAGGTAAAAAATATAGTGATCATATAATTTAGTGATTATTTTTCTATTTTATTCAAGTTTTCGTATATTACGAATTGTTTGTTTTTCCATATTTTTGATACAAATACATAAGTCAATTGAGAACAGTCGTAGCGCAGGGGCTCATGAATATTCCTTAACGCGACAGATTGTGGGTTCGATTTCATGAAATGAAATACTTAATATTTTCGATTCCTCGCTCTGGTAACGAGGCAAAGCGCGACGTTGAATTCCATCAGAAAGAAGCGGGAACTGTGAGTATCTTAACCCTAGGTTCCCAGGTTCCCTCTGCATACACTGCACCTAAACATAAGTCATGCTCTTTAAGCATAAGCCATTGTAAAGCCGTGGTACAACGTTTTTCTAGTAATTGTGCGCCAAATAACAAATTTAAAATAGGTCATGCTATATTTAATTTGTAAGCATTTTTCTTTTGTGTCACATATGTGATTTTTTATTATTGGTGTAAATATATCAATTTTTTAAGTCCTTGTAGAAAGTTTTTGTGATATGTCTAGAACAGGACAGTAACTAACGCTCAATAGTTCTTAAGGACGAATAGTTGACAACGAAGAAATTGAATTAAAGACGAACACGACAAACCATTCCACTACTGAGTGACTGACAGACAAGACACAACCGAAACTACTGCTCGCGGAAATCTAATATTTGTCAAGAAGGTTCGTCGAGGTATGTGGAAGCATTAAGACCACCAAAAGGAACCAGAAAAAACGAGATGTTACGTTTCATAGCCGACGAAAACTAAGCTTTGGACTGCAAATCGTCCTTAAAATATGTATTTTGATAAAATAAATTTATTAACAGCTGTTCATGTTGTTAAGATTATGTAGGTATAGGATATCGAATTTTGAGTCAAAACGGTATAGTTTATTCAAAAGGTACTTCTCAGCGAGATTGAGTTGTCGATGCATTACGGTTATGTCGGCAACATAGTCTGCTATTTTATAACAAAGTAATTTCTAAAGAAACATCTGATCTAATATTGATGAGAAACTCAATTTTATAAAATGGCTTCTTTTAAAAGGCGAATTTTTACAACGAAAAATGTACTACTTTCTTGCTTAGATCAAATGGAGTTGCTGATATAAAACCAGAGATTTTTTACAATTTTACTGTATTTCATCCCTTTAGTTTCGTCTATTAAAATTGGATCCTTGGGGTAGGTTATATACGTCGTATAACATTCATTACTATCAGCAAACTGGACTTATTTAATTTATATAAAAACATGTATTTGCTACAAAAAATGCTTTGTAGTGGGTTCCGCATATAGCTGAATAAGCAGAGGTAGCCTAGTGTTAGTACACTCCGCTCTCCATTTTTCTTCAAATTCTGAAGACATGGAGTGTTGAGTGGCATAGTTCAACGTCGCGCTTTTTCACGTTCCCACAGCGAAAAAATATCAAAATAGTAAATGTTTCGTTTCCTCGAGTGGGAATCGAACTCACCACCTGTCGCGTTTGCACTCACACTCTTGTGCCACTGAGTCACGACTGGCCTCGTAAAATTAATTAATCTTAATTCTACGACATCTTACCTTTGCGGGACAATGGCCAGGACTTTAGTGAATTACCTATTTACTAAAGGCCAGAGTATAGAACTGGTCTTCAGCATCCGTTTAGTTTTTTTTATATTTTTGCCTATTATACAGTGTAACTTTTATGTGTTTAGAATAAATAGCTTAACATAATTAATTTTAAATTAATTCTATATTTTTTACATCTCGCATTATCCGCGCGTATCAAGGAGCAACGTAGCGCCCAGCACCCATCATGGAAAAAATTGGAAAATGAGAAATAGAGTGACCAACAGGATTGGTTTTCTCTGAACACTTGCAAAAAAGCAGTAATTTCGTGAACATAAAAAATAACTGACAATACAGATATAATTCAGTAATCTTTTCAGAAGGGAATTTAAATGATGTCATGCGAAATAATCAATAACTTTAAATGAAACCGTAAATACACTTTATCAACAATAATATAATTCTTAATATCATCAAAGCCAAGATTAAGGCTGATATTCTTTTAATGCCCGATTAAGACGTATGCGATTTTGATTTTGATTGCATCGCGATTTATGTAAATCGCAAGAACAAAAAAATATTTTTGGTTTTTGAAATCTAGTAAAATAATAAAAACGTCAAAATATTTATGTTACGTTTTCATTATTTTACTACAACACACAAAATATATTTTTTAAATATATTTTGTATCTGTTAATATTTTTTTATAGCTTCACTTACGGGGCTGCCAAGGAGAACGGAGTCCCAAACATTATGGTCTCTGTATAAATCACCCACCTCGTCCACTGTCATCAACCGGAAGGGTCCTCTTGCTTTTTACGTCATCTTCCAATATCATCGATACCTTGTTGTATAAGATCAACCCAGGTCTCCCTCTGGCTCTCTTGACAGTCACACTTGATTCATGAATTGTATAAAAAATAAAAAATGTACAAAACTAACTTGAAGCAAACATATAAAAAATTGAAAAATCAGCTTCACGCTGTATCCCGCACACAGCAGGGTAGGCAGAGGAAACTTAGTGTTAAGACACTCCGTCCCCCACTTTCCGCTGAGTTCTGGAGGCACTGCGTGTTGAGCGGCGGAATTCAGCGCCGCGCTTTACCTCGACTCCAGAGCGAAGAAATCAAAATATAAATGTAAATAAATATTTTTTTTCCTCGAGTGGGGATCGAATCCACAACCAGTCGATTTTACAGTTACACTTGGTGCACTTGCGCCACAACCGGCCTCAATAAGTTAGTTAGTTTAAATAAGTATAAGAAATTTCACGTAATTTTATAAGAACTTATGGGGCAATTGGTACTAGTCTATTTTTAAACATTTTTAAAGTGTTATTCCACACTTAGGAAAGAAAGAAAAATACTTATTTAGAAAACGTATAAAAATTTGAACGCAGCGGGACTCGAACCCGCGCCTCCTGGAAACCGACCAGGCGCTCTGACCACTAAGCCATGCGTTCTCGCCAAGCTACGTTGAAATTTTTATACGCTTGTTACAACTTATTTATGTTGTTAGCATCTCTACTACTGGTACTAGTCTAGTTTTAAGAAATTCCATTTCCCATGCACTGCCTATTTTGCGGGGCATTGCGTGTCAAATGGCGGAAGTTAACGGCGAGCTTTGTCTTATTACCAGAGTGAATTTGTATGTTTGTTTAATTCTACCATATAGATGGGTAAAGAGATCTCAGTGTTAAGAAACTCTGAAATCAGAAACATGCGAACGTATATGGTTCCATATACGTTTCTAATTATAACTTGGTTCGTAAGTCCTAGGCACTACACTGAGCTCTTCCTATAACACAATTACCACCACGCACGGTCGATCCATCGAATGCTAAGAAATTTCATCTACTCGTATGTTCTTGAAATCGAGTTTTATTAGACATCATCATTATTAGACACTATGTTGTAATAATAATTGATCTAGTTTTATATATATAATAGTACTACTTTTTAACCGAAATTTAGTTAACGTCAAAATCCCTTTTTTTTCCTTCTCGTAGCGTTTAGCTTCGGCTGTGCAATTGTCTAAAAAGCTTTATAATTATATAATTCCTATAAGATTATAATTCACACTTTGTGTGACAAAGTGTGACTGTAAATGCAACAGGTTGTGGGTTCCATTTCCAGTCGAGAAAAGAAAGTATTTAATATTTTACCATTTTTTCGTTCTAGTATAGGCACAGAGCGGCGTCGAGTTCCGCTACTCAGCACGCAATGCCTCCAGAATTCGGCAGAAAATTTGGAACGGAATTTTTTATAACGAAGTTCTCTGCCTCTACCTACTCCGCTGTGGACGGAATGCAGATAACGCTAAAAAGGTTCTCAATATAGAAACTATTACAATACAATATGTAATTTATATTTTACAATACGGTTTAAAATTATCGTTCGCATTTCACACGCGAAACTTTGTACATTTTCATACAAAACACATGTTTGTTTGTGTTTAAATTCTACCTATTATTGTAGAGGGATTAATATTTAAGCGTGTATTGAAATTTTTGTTAGCCCAATCAGTTTGTTTTACGAATATACCTACATTCAATTAGTGTATTGTACACAGTATGGTTTTAATAATAGCTTTTTAGGGTTCAAAATATAAACGTCCGTTTATACTGGTGGTGACTTAAAATTTTATTCGAATTTGTGTCGATAACGTTTTTTCGTTTATAAGGTTACGCAGAAAAATGTACTGTGTATGCGGTCAGTTCTCTTATTTCCGCTGGAATTCGAGACATTGTGCGTTTAGCCAGAAATGATTTTTTAAATTATTATTTAAATAATTTTCTTTTTCCCGTTCTCATAGACATTGCGTGGCGTTGAGTTTAGCTATTGAGCATGTAATGTATCTAAAAACGGGCGTAAGGTAGGGAATGGAGTGTCTTGAGATTAGGTTCCCTCTACCTAATTATTTGTGTACGATAACATATCATACACAAAAATAAAGGTACACCGTGACGTTACATTATAATTTTTTTTATGCTGATATATAGTGAAGTGAAGGGCACGAAGTGTGATTGTAAAACCGACTGGTTGTGGGTTCCATCCCCACTCGAGGAGATGAAATATTTACTTAAATTTATATTTCCATTTCTTCGCTCTGGTATCGAGACTAAGCGCGGCGTTGAGGTCTGCCACACAACACGCAATGTCTCCAGAATTCGGCAGAAAGTGGGGAACGGAGTGTCTTAACACTAGGTACCCTGCTGTGTGCGGGATATAGCGTGAAGCTGATTTAATTTAATTTTGATTTATATATAGTGAAAAAAGATTTAGTATTCAATCACTGAATTCTCGCTTCTTACCTGAATAAATTGACAAATTCACTTTTCTTCATTCTAATAAATTATTTTATCTACGGTTACACGTCACTTCAGATTAAGGTTCGAAAGGAACGAGCCCAGGATTAAAACTATTCCAGTAACCGAGGTGGTTATATATACTTTCATTAAACGGAGGGTCTAAAATAAATCTTGGGCTTGGTTAAAATTAATTACAATCTTGTCTCGGGCGTACGTTATCTTGAAATTTTGGGATAATATAATATAGTCTTCTTGGTTCATAAAGTTTTACCTTTGCTACTGTGGAACAGTTGTTAAGTATTTGAATGTATACTCGATATTAGATGGGTCAGTCCTTATCCATATATATACATAAATAAAATTGAAATGTTTGTCTGTAATTTTCAAAAAGCTGTGCTTTTTCAAGTGAATATAGTTATCCACAAGATGCAAACAAACAATTTTATTTGTTTGTAAATTTTTGTTTGTCTGTATTTCCGGGCTAATTTACGGAACAGCTGAACAGATTTTTATGGAATTATCACTGAGAGAGACATATATATAAAATTATCAACTAACATTTTTTCCAAATACTAGTATGCTTCAATAATATCAATTAAATAAATATTTGCATAGTTCAAGCAGACGAAGTCGCGCGGGGCCGCTAGTTTTAAATATTTTTAATGTAGTTTCGTTGAGGTTGAGGTGGGATAGCATCTCATTGTGAATGCAATGGTTATAGGATCGATCCAAAACTCAAGAGAATTGTTGTACTGCTGGAAATAAGGAGAATTTACTTAAAATCTATATTTCCATTTCTTTCGCTCTGGTGTCGAGGACAAGCGCGGCGTTGAGTTCTGCCACTCAACACGCAATGCCTACAGAATTCGGCAGAAAGTGGGGAACAGAGTGTCTTAACACTAGGTTCCCACTGCCTACCCTGCAGTGCGCGGAATAAAGCGTGAAGCTGAAAAAAAATATATACTACTTCATTCACATGTCCTAATATCTTACCATTTACACCGATCTTGCATCCCGTCCTTTCTTCATTTCTTTCAAATACCAGGACCTTTGTCTTACTTACTTAGACCATTATTGTCACATCCTTTTTTCAGAGTGGTGACTAATGTCTGCAACACGCATTCTGATGATGCAATGATCACTGCATTATATGCTTGCAGCAAGAAAAATGTATACTCAAGTTACTTTTACTCCCATATCTCTTTGTTTCACTCTTTGTGGACAATCAAATACAAATTGAAGAACCAAGCACCATCAGCATCCTTGCTTCACACCCGATTGGATCGGACCCAGAGCGACAAGTCAGCTCCTACTCGCACATAGGCAGTTAGGGTCTTTTCTAAGTCCACAAAAGCATAGAAAAATTTTTGGTTAACAGTGAAGAATTTTTCTGTGAATACATGCGGAGGAAAAAGATCTGATGCATACACACTCCCTATATGTTTTTTTCTGCAAAAGATCTGGGAAATAGGTTATAGGTTCAAAAATAAACTTTTTTCATATAGTAGATAGAAAGACCTAGCCAATCCGTTCGCAGCTCCTGAACAAATTTGACATAAGTATCTTTTGTATGAGTGCAAATTAATAATATTTACCAGAGAGGTAAAATGAACATCATTTAAATATTTTTTTGACATTTTTAAAGTGTTATTTCACACTTAGGAAAGAAAAAATATTATTGAGAAAACGTATAAAAATTTGAACGTTTTCGGAATTGAACCCGCTCCAAAAAAGCGCGGGTTTTAATTCATTTTTTTATACGTTTTCTTAATAAGTAATTTTAATAATCCCTGGTGTGCGACACATCCTAACGTTAAATACTGGTGTCTTCTTTACTTTCCGCTTAATTTTCAAGACAATGCGTGTTGAATGGTGAAACTTAACCCACTATTTTGTCTTACTACCGAGTTAGAGTGACGAAATAAAAATACTAAATAACAAATTCTCTTGCATCAAACCCACAAGGACAACCATGGAGCAACTCAACGACGCAGTTTGCCTCGACATCAGAGAAAGAGAGAAGAAATCGAAATATAAATTTAAATGAATACTTATTTCATTTCTTCGAGTGGGAATCGAACACACAACCAGCCGCGTTTATATATTTACATCCTTTCTACGTGTACTCTATAATAACTACATATTTACCAATTGAACATTTAGCTTATGTGTAACTAATTTAAAAATTGTACAGGAGTTGATATGCAAACATTATAGTTACAAAAAATATTATGAATCCTTACCGAAATCAATAATTTAATATTTAAGACTGTTTCTGAAGCAGTACATTAAATTATTAAGTGACATCAGGACATTTAACAGAACTTTAAAAAACATAACATAGGTAAAAAGAACGTAATGTTACAAGAATATATACATATAATAAATAATTAGCTTTATGTATATTTTATGAATGTCAAATATCAACATTAGTCGTATTTTTTAGTTCGAAACAATCAAAAATTCTTATAGAAATTACGATAATGTCGTAAAAAAATTATATTAGAATATTACAGATTAAAGTAATAAAAAAATCATATTAGAAGTCACTCTACTAGTATAGTTGTCAATCAATTCTGCTTATTAAATCAATAAGCATGTATTTTAAGCGGGCGAGCCGTGGGCGGGCCGTTAGTTATTAACAAAAAAAAATCCGCCTTATTACTTCCAATCCCTTGTGTTATCAGATGTTATATTGAACAGTGGTCTCACAGTCAACACTGAGTAAATTATAGACGAATAAAATATCGGTGACAAGAAAGAAAAGTTACAGCTACTAAAGGGACTGAGGGACAGTCGATTCATTCTTAGAACAAGGTGAATTTGATATGGTATCATATAAATACTACTAGTCTAGTGTTAAGAAATTCCATTTCCCATGCACTGCCTATTTTGCGGGGCATTGCGTGTCAAATGGCGGTACTTAACCGCGAGCTTTGTCTTATTACCAGAGTGAGTTTGTATGTTTGTTTAATCCTAGCATATAGCTGGGTAAATAGATCTTAGTATTAAGAAACTCTGAAATCAGAGACATGCGAAACGAAATTTAAAAATCTATATATGTTGAGGCCGGTCGTGGCGCAGCGGCACGAGGTGTGACTGCAAAACCGACTGGTTGTGGGTTCGATCCCCACTCGAGGAGATGAAATATTTACTTAAATTTATATTTCCATTTCTTCGCTTTGGTGTCGAGGCTAAGCGCGGCGTTGAGTACTGCCACTCAACACGCAGTGCCTCCAGAATCCGGCAGAAAGTAGGGAACGGAGTGTCTTAACAGTAGGTTCCCTCTGCCTATCCTGCTGTGTGCGGGATATAGCGTGAAGCTAATTTAATTTAATTAAAAAAAAAAATAAATAAATAAATATATATATATATATATATATATATATATATATATATATATATATATATAACTGTAAGTATACTTGCGCAAAGCAATTTATATGGCTTCATCAATTCAAAGTAAGTTTAGGTTTGACGAATATTAGGTACAATAAATCAGTATTAGATTAAAATATTTGATCATTTAGGCGCAGTTGATAAATGTCAACGTTCACTTATCGACTTAGCATCACTGAATGCGGCTTTAATATCAAGTGCTTTTTTTGCTTCCCTTAAGACTATTATTTTTTAGGATTTAACTACAAATGTATATTTTTCAGAATTTTTTCCTGAACTCATACTACCTGTAGATCCTAGCTGCCAAATTTCATAATTCTAAATCAATCGGTAGTACCCGTTTTTTGCGATATAAACGGCCATATTTTTTTTAAAGTAAATGTAGAAATACATTTTTTTCAGAAAATCATGGGGCCGTAGATCTAAGTATATGGTTTGAATTTCGACTCGATATCTCCAAGCGTTCCTGAGATAAAGGACATACTCTCTTGACATACAGACATACATACAGACGGACAACAAAGTGATCTTTTAAGAGTTCCTTTTTTTTTCCTTAAAACGTACGAAACCCTAAAAAAAGCTTCTGAACACTACATTTTGGTTTTATTTATTCATAAAAAAATAATCAACGAAATACCTATGAAAATAACAAAAACTAATTTTAAAAGAAGTTCCCTACTTTTACACTAGTAATCTTTACTAACATTCATATAACTTCTATTATAAACTCACTTCTATGGCCGCAGATTTTATTACACGAACAAAGGACATTCCCTACTACGTTATTCTTTGGGGACACCGACAAACAAAAAAATGCAGCTCAGAAAAATATGTCACCAACAGGGAGGTATTTCTTTTCTTACTTTGTACGAATGAAACAGAACGAGCTTTCACAATATTTATGTAGGTAATAAAATACTTAATATTTCATATTTTTTACTATTTAGTAGTTGTAATGTAAATTTTGTTAATATAGTATACACTTGCGTGTGTAACTTTTTTTGTTTAATCTCTATAATATTTTCATAATGTCTCTATAATGTTTAATCTCTATAATTTTATTATACGGGTATGTATAATATTATTTTACGTATAAAAAAATTGGAAAAGATCGCTGTCTGTGGCTTTGTGAAAGGTAAAGGAAAAAATCTGTTATAGGGGGCATTTATAAATGTAATATATCTAAAAACGATACCTCATTTTTTATACTTCACGTTGTATCCCGTACATAGTAGGGTAGGTATAGAGAACCTAGGGATCTAATGTAAACACTCCGTTTCCATGGAGACACTACCGTTCCCCAGTTTCCAGTACCAGCGGGGTAGTCAGAGAGAACAAAGCGCCAAACACTACAGTCTCTACATATCTCTTTCGCCAGGTCCACTGTCATCAATCTCTTCATACATGGGCAAGTTTCATTCATTCGCTCCCCATTCATTCGTTCGACGTGCCCAAACCAGCTGAGCATGTTCTTCTTCATTCTCACCGTGACATCCTCGCTAGTATCTGCCATTCTGTGTATCTCTGCATTGTATTGTCGGATTCGATCAGCTAAGCGGACTCCGCATATCCTACGAAGAGGTCGCATCTCCATGGCATTCATTTTTCTTTTATTCTTTTTCTGTAGTAACCACGATCTTCTCGTTATATTAAATAATTATTTATTAAAAACTATTAAAGATAGATAGAAAATTATTTAACCATCGTATTTTCACTTCTGGTTCTAACTTTGATTAGAGCAAAGAAAATAAATTCTTTAAATATAACCATGAATTCACCGCACATTACAGGAAGAAGATCTCGGAGTGGTGCCTGAGTTTTAAGTGTAAAGTTTGGAGGTCTCTTTCAAAATGTTGCTTTGCATGTGGAATTCTCTCTCTAAATTTCTCAAATTTCTTAATGAAATTTACAACATTAAATATGTTAGTAATCTAATTAAACTTTCAAATAAATCGACTGTAATTGTCATTCATTTATTTTAAAATTATGGTCATCTCTGCAATATTACTTGAAATAGTAAGTAGATGTTATTTAACTAAAATATATTTGCGTTTCTAATATGTTCATTCTATATACTTAATTTAGATGCGGTGTGCATGTAAGAACAGTTTTAGTTCCAAATGACTGTATCAGGGGGACTCAAAATATTAGTTAATAAATATTATAATTTTTTTACTAAAATTTGTAAAATTTTATTAACTTCAGGTTCTCTTTTTTTATGGTATAGCAGGTTAAAATTAACTTAATTGTAAGATCCCCAGGAAGTTTTCCAATATTATATTGTTAAATGCAATTAATAATATGTTGTTACACGCTTTTTTATTTTATGGTCGACTTGTAAAAGAAACTGAATTTCATCCACTTACAATAATTGTATTCACGTAGCTAAGATGTCGATAATAATACTTTTTTATATTGTATCTGTTAAAATATTAGTTTCTATATTGTGTCTATGATACTAAGTAATATAGTCTGTAGTGTAAATTCGCGCCTTTTCAATATTGTTTGTCTCTTCTAATATTCTCTGTGGGCATCATTAAAAGACAGTTGTTGTACTATAAAACTCTTATTTATTTTCAAGTAAATTCCACTTAATCCAATAACTCTAACAGGTTATGGGCCCAGTATAGCCCTGATAAACGTAGTGAAAGTTCGTGAACATTAAATTATCAACATCGCGAAAATATCGTATGCCGGTAAAACATAACCTCAAAGTGACTGTCGGTTTTACGGATCGAAAAACACTGAACATTACAAATATTGTGTCAAAATGTCGTCAAGCAATCCTCTCGTAATGATCGAAAAGCTAACTGGTCGGGAAAACTATTCCACATGGAGATTTGCAGTCAATACATATCTCCAACACGAAGATTTGTGGGACTGTGTTGAACCTGCGCCCGGTGAATCTGTCGACTCAAAACGCGATATAAAAGCAAAATCTAAGATCATCTTACTAGTGGACTCTGTAAACTACGTTCACATTCAAGATGCAAAGTCTGCAAAAGAAGTATGGGACTGCTTGGCAAGCGCATTCGACGACTCGGGGCTAACACGCCGTGTGGGATTACTTCGAGATCTGTGTACAACAAATCTTACTGGATGTCTAAATGTGGAAGAATACGTGAGCAAAATTATGACCACGGCTCACAAGCTCCGGAACATCGGCTTTAAAGTAGATGACGAGTGGCTCGGGACACTGCTACTATCCGGTCTACCTGAAACATATAAGCCGATGATAATAGCTATAGAAAGCTCTGGTATGAAAATAAGTGCTGACTCAGTCAAGTCAAAAATTCTACAAGATGTCAAAATATGTGAAAATGACACATCTGCATTTGCCGCCAACCATAACTACAAGAATAAGGGTAACAAGAAACAACCCAAAAGAGGCCCTCGCTGCTACAACTGTAATAAATATGGGCATTTTGCTGCTGAGTGTAAGTCGAAATCTTCTAAAAGAATCAAGAGAGTTCAAGTTATGCCGCTGCTTTCATAGCTTCAACACATAGCCTGGAACAAGATCCTTGGTATATAGACTCTGGCGCTTCTGTACATATGACTAAACATAGAAATCTATTACAACAGGAAAAGGAGCCACTTATCAAGACTATAAAGGTAGCAAATGACAAGTTATTATCAGTTCACAGTACTGGTCAGTTGACATTAGATGTGTGTAATGATAAAAATCACTACAACAAAATTCTGTTTCAAAATGTTTTGTATGTACCTGAACTGGCAACAAATCTACTATCAGTCAGTCAGATTATAAAGAATGGAGGTCAGGTAAAATTCAACAGTAAAGGCTGTTTAATATTTAATAAAAACAATGTTGTTGTTGCAACGGCAAGCTTAGTCAATAATATGTGCAGGCTAGATATGAAAAGTGAACATGCATACTTATCTGAAGTTGACAAGCAAGACATGTACCTCTGGCATCAACGCATGGGCCATCTGAATTTTGAAAATCTGGAGAAATTAGTAGATAACACTGAAGGTGTACAGTTTTCTAAGAAAAATAAGAATATTACATGTGTCACCTGCCTGCAAGGAAAACAAACTCGCTTACCTCTAAAACAAAGTGAAACCTGCACTACTAAAGTACTTCAGTTGGTACACTCTGACATCTGCGGTCCAATGGAGACTAGCTCGCTGGGTGGTGCAAGATACTTTATGACCCTCATTGATGACTACTCAAAGAAAGTTTTTGTTTATTTTCTACACAAGAAATCTGATGCATTTGAAAAATTTAAAGAATTCAAGAGCCAAGTGGAGAAACAACTGGAATGTAGTATAAAGTGTCTTCGCTCTGACAATGGTCTTGAATATATGAATGCAAATTTCTGTGAGTTCTTAAATGCTGCCGGAATTGTTCATCAAACCACCACTCCATATACTCCAGAGCAAAATGGAGTTGCAGAACGCATGAACAGGACATTGGTTGAAAAAGCTAAGTGCTTGTTAATTAACGCCAAATTATCTAAAGGATACTGGGCTGAATCTGTACACACTGCTGCTTATCTCATCAATAGATCTCCAATTAAGTCACTGAACTTCAAGACACCAGAAGAAATGTGGTCCGGAAGCAAACCAAATATAAGTCACTTAAGAATATTTGGGTGTGAAGCAATGATTCATCTTCCAAAAGAAAAAAGAAGAAAGTGGGACCCAAAAGCACAAAAAGTAATATTTATTGGCTATTGTGATAATACTAAAGGATTCAGATTTATTATTCCTGGCACCAAAACAGTAATCAAAAGTAGAGATGCAGTTTTTCTTGAAACTACTGTAGAGAGAAATTATGTTTCAGAGGTATTGATACAGGACAGCACAATGTGTCACTCATCATCCGAAACAACTGATGATCACACATTTGAGAGCGCTAATGAGACATTACAATCTGCTAATACTGACTCAGATCAAGATCAAGGTACTGACAGTGACTACTCACCAGACCAAAAGTTTGAAATACCCTCTCACTCCAATATAACACTAAGACCAAGAAATAGAGAATTATTTTCAAAACAAAAAGATGATCAAGAAAAAGGTTACCTGTGCTATAGTGAAGATATTCCTATACCGCTGAACTATAGTGAGGCGATCTCATCACCTGATTCTGAAAAATGGAAATGTTCAATAGAAAAGGAACTAGAATCACATAAGCAAAATGAAACTTGGGTATTGGTAGAAAAGTCTAAAGATGCGAAGCCAATTGGATGCAAATGGTTTTTCGAGTCAAAGATGAACCAACAGGCCCTCGTTACAAAGCTCGTCTGTGTGCAAAAGGCTATGCACAAAAAGAGGGCATTGATTATGATGAAACTTTTTCGCCAACAGTCAGGTATGACTCTATTAGAGTTTTATTGTCCATTGCAGCTCAAGAAAAGTTAGAAATAATTCAATTTGATGTAACTACTGCTTTTCTGTATGGGGAGCTAAAGGAAAACATCCTGATGACAGCACCTGAGGGACTAGACTGCGACCCTAATAAGGTATGTAAGCTTGTAAAATCATTATATGGGTTAAAACAGGCACCCAGGTGCTGGAACACTAAATTCAGCTCAGTTCTCAATAAGTTTGGTTTTGAGAAAAGCAGTGCAGATCAGTGTGTTTATATAGGAACAATAAATGGCTTCAAATGTTCCCTGTGCATGTGCTGTGTGTGTATGTTGATGATGGACTTCTGTTCTGTAAAAGTAAATCTGCAATAATGGAAGTAATTAGTGAGTTGCAAATGAACTTTGAAATAAAAGTATACTCTGTGCCAACCAACTTTGTTGGGATGCAAATTGAAAAGCACAATAATTTTATTTTTATTCATCAGTCCAAATACATTGATCAATTGCTAAAGAAATTCAACATCCAGGATGCTAACCCTAACTATGTACCTGCTGATCCAAATGTGAAGTTGCAGAAGCCTGAGAATGCACTGAAGAAAGATTATCCTTACCGAGAAGCAGTTGGATCACTTGTACATACAGCAACGGTGAGCAGACCTGATATAATGCTTGCTGTAAACCAGGTGAGTCGATACTTACATTCCTATGATGAATCCCACTGGAACGCTGTAAAGAAAATATTAAAATACCTGAAAGAGACAAAAAGTTATGGATTATGCTATACATCTAAATGTGACAGTACGGATTTAACTGGATACAGTGATTCAGATTTTGCTAATGACTTGGAAAAGAGACGCTCAATAACTGGCTATGTTTTTCTCAAAAGTGGAGCAGCTGTCACTTGGTCATCACAACGTCAGCCTACTGTGGCCTTATCCACGACGGAAGCCGAATTCATGGCTGCTTGTGCTGCAACTAAAGAGGCTACGTGGCTTAGACAGTTACTCAGTGATTTAGGCGTATTTAGACAAAAATCTGTGTGCATAAACATTGACAATCAGAGTACCATAAATGTGATTAAAAACAGTGAATTTCATAAGCGATGTAAACATATAGATATTAAGTATAACTTTATAAAAGAAAATATTATGATAATATAATTAGTCTGAACTATGTACACACTAACAATCAGTATGCTGATATGTTTACTAAAGCCTTGTCTAAAGACAAATTTATATTTATGAGAAATAGTATTGGAATGTCAAAACTTGTAAATTAATTTGTATGTGTGCTGTAGAGTATTAAATTGATTACATTATTTAATAGTCTACTAAACTTTTATTACTATGTAAGACTGATGAAAGGCTTGAATTTGGTAGGAGTGTTAAAATATTAGTTTCTATATTGTGTCTATGATACTAAGTAATATAGTCTGTAGTGTAAATTCGCGCCTTTTCAATATTGTTTGTCTCTTCTAATATTCTCTGTGGGCATCATTAAAAGACAGTTGTTGTACTATAAAACTCTTATTTATTTTCAAGTAAATTCCACTTAATCCAATAACTCTAACAGTATCATTGATTGGGTCTAATATCCGAGCCAGCACCTGAACTGTGGAACTATTTAAAGCTAACAGTACTAGGAAATCATTAGATTTGATTTTATAGCTTCAGAGGATATTTTTAAACTAAATGTTTGAGGTCAGTCGTGGCGCAGCGGCACAAAGTGTGACTGTAAAACCGACTGGTTGTGGGTTCGATCCTCCCTCGAGGAGACGAAATATTTACTTAAATTTATATTTCCATTTTTTCGCTTTGGTGTCGAGGCAAGGCGTTGAGTTCTGCCACTCAACACGCAATGCTTCTAAATTCAGCAGAAAGTGGGGAACGGAGTGTTAACAACCTTAACACTAGGTTCCCTCTGCCTACCTTGCAGTGTGCAGGATACAGAGTGAAGCTGATAAAAAAAGAGGATATTTTATAGTAATTGTTTGTTTTAAACTATATATTGTTAACATTTTATAGTAATTGTTTATTTTACACTATATATTATTAACATATTAAAATTATAAAGAATTTATTGTAGGCTAGCGACCCGCTCGCGGCCCTTTAACTACACAATTGTTAATTTACATTAGTAAATAATCCGAATTACTTTCGTTTTCTATAGTTAATTTTGTCGAAATAGATTCCTTAAATTGAAATATTTTTTTATTTATGGACCGATTGAAATAAAACATAAACTAAATAGAAAAAACGGAATTACAACCGGTTAAGCCATTTCTGAGATTCAATTTTGTTATATTTTCTCTGTCTTTAATGATTTTACATTCAAAACTTGTCCCTGAAGGTCACCATCAATCAGACAAAAAAAATCTTGACAAAATTGTTAAAATTTCAATTACATCCAAACTTACTAAAGTAAGTAAGGCTACTTTAACTTTGAGAACACCTGTCTTAAATCTTATTCGTACATCTTGAGCAAACTTAATAAAGCGCAATGTTAAATGACGACTATTCATATTCAAATGACTAATTCCTAAACCTGTTCAATTTTGATATTCCCACGGTGCTGTAGCTTTGAGATTTGTGACGCAAAAAGTATCACTCGTTGTAATTTTAGTTGAAATTTTGTTTAGTTTTATGCCATTAGGAGATAGATCAAAGTACTATTTATACATATAAAAAATATTAATTTTTTTTAAACCTTTCATTTTGGAGTTTGGAAATCCATTCTTTCTTAGAGATTGTTTTTGCCCAGCATTTTCGGCTGTTATAAAATAAACAAATTTAAAGCGGCAGAATTTGTTTGTTTGTTTAAACGCCTAGAACGGAACGCCGGGCGAAGCCGCGAGCGGGCGGCGCTCAACGTGTAACGTCAAAAAAATACTTTTGCTTAAAAGCTAGTCGATTTTCGTAATATATATATTCCCACGTTTCGCTATATATATATATATATATATATATATAATATATATATATATATATATATATATATATATATATATATATATATATATATATATATATATATATATATATATATATATATATATATATATATATATATATTCGACTAGCTTTAAATCAATTTGTTTGGTATTTTCCTAAGTGTTTGCATATCTCACCTAGTCCGACAAAGTTTGTAGAGTATAAATATTTTGATATGCTGGCACAGGCCGAGAATTGGCAAATGTACTTGGGGGTGATACTTAATATTAACTTTCATAGGCTAAAGAAAAAATATTTTACTAGTAAGCAAAGTATATAAAAGATTTTAAGATTTTTATTGATTTTCAGCTTCACATTTAATCCTGCATAAAGTAGAGCAAGCAAGGAGAGCCTGGTGTTAAGGCACTCCGTTTCCAACTTTCAGCCAATTTTTTTTAACATTGAGTGTTGAGCACGCCGCGTAATTCAACGACGCGCCTTGTCTTTGTTCACCAAAATGGGGAATGGGGGTCGTAACCACAACCACACCCCAATAAATCTAACTCATAAACGTGCTACTACGGTAAGATTTTCATTATAAGCCATATTTATCACAAAGAAAATCATGAGAGTAATTCATAAATATAAATATGGGTTAGGCAGTCTGAAATGGTCATATCAACATTCTATAATAACAATTTAAATCTTCTTATTGAAAATTGAAAATGTATTTTGATCCGATCCGAGCGATGGCGAACCGATTTTAACTAAATTGACTTTTAGAAGACTCTATCTTTGAATTTAGGGGTTCCCTTGGACCGACTTATAGCTAGTAGTAGGATTTAAAATGATATTTGTAAGTTGAAAAATCGTGGTATTATTGGCTTGAGTGTATGCCTATGTAAAAGGATATACTTTATTCTTTTTTTCTTTATCTTTATTTCAGTAACCTTCAGGTAAGATTCTCAGCTAATACGTAAGCCGTTAAGTTATGCAGATATTCCTTCAGTGATTATTTATTATTGTTTTCTATTTTCTCGTTCTGGACGAAGAACCGCGTTGTTGAATTCCACCATTCAACAAGTAATCTTTCGAAAATTGCTTTAACACTGGATCACCTCTGCCTGCGGTCCCCCAATAGAGGGATCTATTGGGGGACCGCACGAAACTGCTTTCTTTAAAATGTATATTATACAAATAATATATATGCACATAAATCTAAATCCAAACATAATAATTACGCATTTTTATCTTGTTTTTAAGGTGTTAATCCACACTTAGGAAACAAAAATACTTATTTAGAAAACTTACAAAAATTTGAACGTAGCGGGACTCGAACCCGCCTCTTGGAAACCGACCAGCATGGCTTAGTGGTCAGAGCGCCTAGTCGGTTTCCAGGAGGCGCGGGTTTGAGTCCCGCTACGTTTAAATTTTTATACCTTTTCTACATAAGAATAATAATTTCATTTTTTTTAATAAAATATAAGAACAAATTATCCTTAACACCATGAAAATGATGAACGGTGTTCATATTAAAAATTCAACACCGTCTTGATGACAAATACAAACAAATTAATAAGTGAGCGAGATAAATGGACTGAACGACGCTATTTGTTTGCCGTTCAATCTATTTAAATTGGGGAAGACATTAAATAAATAATAAATGAGGCATTAATTTTCGATATAACGACATACCATTTTATGTTTAATGGCCTGTAATTATATATAAAAAATAAATAAATAAGTCAGCTTCACGCACACAGCAGGGTAGGCAGAGGGAACCTAGTGTTAAGACACTCCGTTCCCCACTTCCTGCCGAATTCTGGAGCCATTGTGTGTTGAAGGGAAGAACTTAACGCCGCGCTTTGCCTCGAGACCAGACCGAAGAAATGGAAATATAAATTTAAGTAAATATTTAATCTCCTCGAGTGGGGATCGAACCCACAACAAGTCGGTTTTTCGGTTTTACAGTCACACTTTGTACCCCTGCGCCAAGTTTAATAGATAGAGCTAAAGGCCGTCGTAATGCAGTAGGACGGAAGCGTAAAAGTAAAAACGAGATTTTCCATTTTACGTCTTAAACAAAATGACGTGGGACTACTACTAAGTCTAATATTAGCATGTTAATAAACGACATGGTAAAGCTTATGTACCTATAGGGATAAATATATATATTTTTTCTTCTAAAATATTCTACACATATAAAAAAAATCGAACAAGTGCGAGTCAAGCACCAAAATTAAGGTCTCGGGCTTCCTGGGAAATTCAGGCTTAGCTTAGCCAGGGCTCTTTAATACCTTACTTGAACAAGTTTTAATACCAATTCTGGGTCAATCAGAAGTATCCTATTAATTTTGATTTCCTTTATAGTGTTTGAGTTTTTGGTATTTAAGGCTATTATTTTTTTAGGATTTAACCACAAATCTATAGTTTTCAGATGAATATATGGTTTGAATTTCAACTTGATATCTCCTAGTGTTTCTGACATAAAGGATCGAGAATTCTAGACAGACAGACAGACAGACAGACGGACAACAGAGTGATCTTATAAGAGATTCTTTTTTCCTTAAAAAGTACAGGACTATAAATACTAAAATTATATAAATTGAGGCCGTTGTGGCGCATTGTCACAAGTGTGTAACTGTTAACGCGGCGATTGTGAGTTCGATTCCTACTCGGAGGAATGCATTATTATTTAACAATGTTTTCATTTCTTTGCTCTGGTAATAAGGCAAAGGGCGGCGTTGTGTTCCGCCACTCAACACGCAATGTCTAAAAATCCAGAGGATAGAGCGGAACACCTGTTCAACACTAGGTCCTCTCTGCTATATGCTGGATAAAAAAGTAAAACTGACATAAAAACTAAAACAATAATCTCCGCGATATTTTATACCCTTAAAACTTTTTAAACTTACATCACCCATATCCGCCTTCGGATTAACCATCGAATGAGAAAATCCTTGTTTACGACTACAGCGAGGCCCGAACTAAGACCGGCTTGCAAGTTCCTTCCTGAATTATATTTCCCGATTTTAAAGCAATTTAATTAACTTTGCTGCGGCCGGATTTATTATCATAAAATCTCGAGTGGCGATAAACTTGCGGTTGGGCGACGCGACGTGGACGATAAGAGTTAGCTAACTTGCGGTGAGTAAAATTTAGATGAACCGTATGATATTTAATAAATTTATATTTATAGATTAAATTCATATTAGTACGAGAGCGTGGCGTTGAGTTTTGCCACTCAACACTCAATGCCTCCAGAATTCGGCAGAAAGTGGAGTGTGTTAACATTAGGTTCCCTCTGCCTACCCTGCTGTGTGCGGGATACAGCGTGAAGCTAAAACGAGAGCCCACGATGCTAAATCGGGATTTAGTGCGTACCTATTGGATTGCGAAGCTTAGATGAGAACAAGAAAAAAAAATCATATATATGTTATGATCAGTGGGGTGAGTCGCAATAGACTTTCGAAAATAAAAAATAAAAATTGCATCTACATACTCGAGCGAGTCAGATATTGATATCATCCATGACCTACGTATTTTTAAAAATATAAGTATGTTAATTTGATTGTTTTCATGATAGAGGATATCTTACATAATGTATATCTCCATTTATTTTGTGGCCAGTCATGACGCAGGGGCACAAGGTGCGGCTGTAAAACCGACTGGTTGTGGGTTCGATCCCCACTCATGGAGATGAAATATTTACTTAAAGGAGACTGAAACTATTCCATACATTTTTGGGCCCAGAATGTAAAGATATGAAAATGGTATGATTTAATAGATTTACGTACATCATTCCCTCCTTGAAAACTATATAAATTTTGGCAATCTGAGAGCTGAGTTATTAGAGATTTGATAAAAGTGAGGTTAAGTTCGCAGACCAATTTCTTGAATATCAACTTCTATAAAATATGTGATTACTGAGTTGTTTAAGCATTAATGTTTATTATTTATAAATAAAACACATTTTAATGAATATTTTATTCTTCTTCTATTATCTATTATTAAAATGTCATCTAAGAAGAGTGCAGGTGAAACTAAATTATTTTGATATCTAGCCCAACTAAGGTATGGTACCTTATGCAGCCTACCATTCGTCTTCCTACAATACAATTGCAGTATTTCATAGCAATAGCTAAAATGTAACAGAAATATATTTTCCTGCTTATATGTCGGGATTATATCACACCTCTAAGTAACCAGGTTGTGGTGGTTTTCATCGTCTAAAGGTCGTCGGACTAGGGTATTGCAGTGTCCATTGGCTATCCCACAATTCACACAGCGATTCATATCCATAGCGTAGTAGTCGTTGAAAATATCAAACAAACCGGAAAACATTCAAAATGTCGATGCGTTATGACACGAACGTAATGACAGAAGCAAATGTTTTTTTTTTATGTTTTTTATTTAATGGCCTGATTTTGCGATGACAAACAGAAGCAAAAATGCAAAAAATCATTAGACAAGGTGTGATTGTCAATCAGCTGTCACATCTATGATTTTAAATATGATTGATTTTAATCGATTAAGGATCTAAATCTTATTTTTTTTATTTTTCTCCACTTCCAGAATGTCAATTAATTTATTATTTGCTATTCTAAAAATAAAAAAAAAATTGTAATTTTTTAGATCACATCTCAATTCTTTACGTGACGGCCCAAAAGTTTCATTCTCCTTTATATTTCCATTTCTTCGCTCTGGTGTCGAGGCAAGCGCGGCGTTGTGATCTGCCGCTCAACACGCAATGCCTCCAGAATTCGGCAGAAAGTGGGGAACGGAGTGTCTTAACACTAGGTTCCCTCTCTCTACCCTGCAGTGTGCGGGATACAGCGTGAAGGTGATTTCATTTGATTTATTCTCTATTATGGCACTGGTATTGGCTGTATTTACAAAAAAAATATGTAATACAACTATCTAAGTAAAATTACAAATATTTTTAACTAACTACAAAATACAATCTGGCCTTGTCAATCTACAAAACCAAGAAGAAATATTATTAAAGTTGCCTCAGCAAAATAACTATGAAACAAAAGCATTTCACTTTTCAGTGGAGTACAGAAATCCCCTCTTAAGGAGAGGTTTAAAACTAAGCTGACAATATTTCAACGTACTTATTCAAACTGTTTTCTTCCACCTCGAAGCAACTATCATTTTATATAAATAGCTGTAGTAGTTTTAACATAATTTAATATAGATTTAATGATCATATAAATTATCTTGCCATATTTAACCGACTGTGGATTATAATAAAGTAGTTATGTAGTAGAAGTTGAACACAGACAGAAGAAGACTGAAACAATTTCATACATTAAAGCATTGGTCACGTTAAAGCAATGGTTTTACAAGACGGCCATGATATCCTCATTTAAATTGAGAGAAGATGGTTGGAAACTTTTTACCACCTGCGACTCACTTATAAAAATTTTGAAAGTCTCAAGCCCACCACACCAGAGGGCAGATACAGTCAATTCTTTTTGCAAAAAACGAGGGTAGTACGTGAGGCAATTAGGAAATCATTGGCGGTAGTTTGATATAACAATTATGACAACTGACTGAAAAAAGGAAGGACTTCAGTCTACCCGTGACCACGGACTACCGCGAACACTGCTTCTACAGAATTCGGCGGAAAGTGGGGAGGGAAGTGTCTTAGCTCTCTTCCTAACTGCAACATGCTGGATACAGCGTGAGGTTGGCAAAAAAAAAACCGAATTGTCATACTTTTATCTCACCTTGTACGCAAAAAACATTAGTATTTAAATCCCGCCCAGGTAAAAAATCATTTTGTATAATACTTTTTTTTTAGGCCAGTCGTGGCTATAAAACCGACTGGTTGTGGGTTCGATCCCCTCTCGAGGAGATGAAATATTTACTTAAATTTATATTTCCATTTCTTCGCTCTGGTGTCGAGGTTAAGCGCGGCGTTAAGTTCTGCAGAAAGTGGGAAACGGAGTGTTATAACACTAGGTTCTCTCTGCCTACCCTGCTGTGTGCGGGATACAGCGTGAAGCTGTATAACACTTAAGTGCATTAACATAAGTTGCGTAGTTCGACATACTACATTTCAGAACAATTCGTCTCTACCAGTACTGTAAAGCATCAAGGAAAAAAAATAATAGAACGAATCGTTATCTCCTTCCATTTTCTTTTATGGAACTTACTAAAAAAATACTAAGAAACAATTTAGAGTTACCATTTTCATTACCATTTTCTTACCGCAGTCAAAATAAAAAGAACATAAATGCTAATGTTGTTTACTTTTACTCGTTTACGATTTTATAAATTAGATAAAACTGTATACATTTTTATCTAAAAGGTAAGCTACTAATTTGATCGGTATACAATCTAAGGTAATGTAACGCCAAAGATAAAAAGGTTTGTAGAAGTGAATTTATACGTGTTTGATGTATTTTCTGTAAGTATTTTGGGTGTAGTCGAATTTTTTTCTGGATTTACCATATTATATAAATAGATAGCCAGTCGTGGCGCAGCGGCACGAAGTGTGACTGTGACTTGATATTAGCGTGCAGTAACATATACATATACCAGACAAACAGATAACCCATCCAAACCGACAAAGAGACAAACAAAAATTTTAAAAATCATTATTGGTTCTATTACATTTATAAATGTTTTCTAATGTAACAAATTTTGAAAGAATTTTTAAAATCACAAATTAAATATTTAAAATACACGCTAAATCATAATAAATCTATTTATATAAAAATAAATAAATAAATCAGCTTCACGCTGTATCCCGCACACAGCAGGGTAGGCAGAGGGAATCTAGTGTTAAGACACTTTCTTCCGAATTCTGGAGGCATTGTGTGTTGAGTGGCAGAACTCAACGCCGCGCTTAGCCTCGCTCTGGAGCGAAGAAAATGGAAATATAAATTTAAGTAAATATTTCATCTCCTCGAGTGGAGATCGAACCCACAACCAGTAGATTTACTGCGCTACGACTGGCCTCATTAATATTTAGGATTAATATATAGATACATATATAAACAAATTTTTATACTACGCATCTCACAGATGCCATCCGGTGATCCTCGTGCTTTTTGCCTAACCTTCCTCCAGTATCATCGATCGGTGTTCTCAATGACTTCCCCCACCTTCCCTTTATAAATAAATATTTTAATCATGATAAATTAAATACAAATACTTTAATCATAGTCACATATGTATTCAGTATTTTTCAAGGTAAATAAATACCACGCACAAATAAACCAAGTGTTTCAATAAACAGTAATGTTTTTCGATGGTATAAATTAGTTTCACTACAGGTGAGTCCCTCGGCATATTAAAATGTAAATCACACGGCCGATTTAATTTCAGGCTTGGAGAAGCAAGCTTCGAAAGTAAAAACTGGGAGGCTAAGTAATTATAAAATCTGATATATTGAGAGAAATTGTTAAACTTATTTATTTAAAGCAAAAATTGCTGTTGCAAATATTATTATCGAATAAATATGATCAAAGTGTTTTATGGTGAGAAAAAAATGCGACGTTTAGTTCCGCCTTCTACGTGTGTAAGTAGAGATTTAGGTCTTAATAAATAGATTCGGTTTAGAAATGTCTTACACTACAGATCACGGTTGTGACTTTATAAGTATGATGGGATTAAGATATTTTTTTGTATTAAGAATATGTTCATGTATGAAGAGGTTGATGACAGTGAACGAGGTGAAAGAGTTTTGTTGTTTGGCGCTCTGTCCTCTCTGACTACTCCGCTAGAGATAAAGCGTGAAGCTAGATTAGATTAAAAGTTCGTTTCTTCGATTTCAACACCAGGCTGTATCTCATGAACCGTGATAGACTGTTGAAATTTTCACATACACAAATGATGTTTTTCTGTTGGCGCAATTACAACAAATATCTACTAAATAAATGAAATAAATCAAATAAGTCAGCTTCCCGCTGTCGCACACAGCAAGGTAGGCAGATGAAACCTAGTGTTAAGACACTCCGTTCCCCACTTTCTGCCGCATTCTGGAGATAAATAGAATAAAATAGATATTTAAGGGGGCTTTCGAAAACAAACTTAATTTTTTAGCTCGCTATTGACAACGGCAACGCTTGAAGTATTCATATAATATTTAGGTATATATTCACTTTAAAAATAGATAATTAAATTAAAATAAAACAAATACTTAAAATACTACAAAGGCGATTTTTTTGCCGTTTCGCACTTAACCATTTTTTGAGAATAAATATAGTTATAATTCTTTTTAAGCCTATTTCGAAATTCAAAGCTTTCATTCAACGTATTTAATTTAGATATATTTAGTTTAGAGACCTTAGTCTTTGTGTGGGCCGAGGTTTAATAATGTACAAGGTGAAATTCCCAACGTTTTTTAATGAAATATTTTTTTGTAAATAAATAACATATAAGAACGATTTAATTTTACTTATTTTATTCAATATTCTATTATTCTATTATTCTATTTATTTTTATTCAAATTTTACTCCTGACATAGAGATTTTCGAAGTTGTTATTAAAAATTATAATAACGTTATTTGTATAATACCTTCGGAAATGTATTATTGAGGCCAGTCGTGGCACAATCCCACGCTTGGGACTGTAAACGTAACAGGTCGTGGAAAATAAAATATTTAACATTTTCATTTCTTCGCTCTGGTAATTAGCATTGAGCTCCGCCACTCAACACACAATGCCTCCGGAATTTGTTGGAACGTGGGGAACCGAAATGTCTTAATGGGAACGGAGTGCCTTAATATTAAGTTTCCAGGATCCCTCTGCCTATCCTGCTATGTGCGGGATACAGAGTGAAGCTAAAAAATATCCATCTATACTAATATAATAGATAAAGCGAAGGCGTTTATTTATTTAATCGTTAAGATCTTTGGAGCTACTGGTTGGATTTACTTTTTTGTGTTTTGTTTGAAAGCTTCATTGCTCAGGAGTGCTATAGGCTAGGTAGTATAGTTTATACATTGCGGTGCAATTTTTAGTTTGCCTTAAATAACGAAATAAGAATAATTATGAACGCCATCGAATTTCTTTAATCGCATGAGCTGTAGAAATACATTCTAATACAAAAACATTAACTTTCTTTACTTCGAAAAAAAAGCCGTGACACCGTATGTCTATCTGTTATAAATAAGTCACAATAAGGCATTTTGTGACAAAAAATAAATGAACATTCAAAGTTCAATTATTTTGTAGTTTACTATATGACATTGTGGTATTTGGCTGTTTAATATATGACATGCATATTGAAACGTAAGAACGAAAGTTATTCCGTCATCAAGACATTTCATAAAGATAAGCTTTGGCTTTCATAGTATAGTAGTATTTGAAGGCATGTAGTATTCGAACGCATAGTTTTCGAAAAAGATTAAAAATTAAAATAAATTATTGCTCTTTTTACGCGAGATGCGCCAGCTCTGTTCTAGTTGTCCCTGGATTTTGTCATTAGATACGGATGTACCGAAATAAATATACAGATAAAACGTATTGTTGAACGCTTGCGCTTAGGATATAAGTATCTCTCAGATTTATTTATTTATTTATTTATTTATAGAACACCAACACAGCTTACACTAACAAGATTAGAAAATACAGAATACAAAACTTAATACAAAATACTAAGTGCAGCCACAATTATATTAATATATGCAAATGAGTTCATTAATTTAATTTTCAATTGTATTATATGTGATAAGTTCATTGTTTATTATTGTGTCTCTTATAATTGTTCTATAGCTTTTTCCCTTATAAAAATAGTTAAAATAATATTACTGTTATTAGGATATTTATACTTGATATATATAACTCTAATTATACACTGTACTTATATACTCTATACACTATACATAAATGCACACATTCACATAAATAATAAATTAAGCTTATCTTCTATAATTAGAGTAATAAAAATTGGATTATTTTCTGTTATACTAAATAGTCATGCCAGTACTGAATTAAATATAATACAAGCAATTTATATACTTATATACTTCTTTTACTATTTGGAGAATACTGCAAACATTTCATACTTGATTATGTATGATTTATCTTTGGATATGAATAATATGCGGTTGTGTTTTGGTTTTTACTTACATAATGAATGAGTTACAAAATATAGTAGATGAAATTGAAAAAGTACAAGTATCAAATTCCTTTACTTGCAGTCCCAATCAGTGTTATTCACTTTTAGGCAGTAACTCAAGGGATAGAATCTTGCATGTAAACATTAGAAGTATAAACTGTAATTTTAATCATCTTCTCACATTAATTGAACAAATAAATGTTGATCTTGACATAATAATATTGACGGAATGCTGGCTTAGTAAATGTGATAATATCCCAATTCTTACTGGTTTTTTATCTTACTCATCCAAATTTAATAATCAAAACGATGGGGTAGTGGCTTACATTAGACGCAATATCATACATACAGTGGAAAATATAGAATTCCATGATGCGAATAGCCTTGTCATTAAACTATCAAATATAACCGCTATAGTTGCCATATATCGGTCTCCATCTTATAGAAACTTAGAGAGATTCAACATATCCCTGGACAAAAATCTACAATACTTGCAAAATTTTAATAATATTATTGTCATTGGAGATATGAACATTAATATTGCTAATAATAGTAATGACACTAACTCTGATGCATATCTCAACCTGTTGTCCTCACACGGCTTACTACCTGCCCACTTATTTCCAACAAGAAATAATAATTGTTTAGACCATGTAATGTTGAAATCTAAAAATATTGCCACTACTCTTGTGCTTGATTCTTTTATAACGGACCATGCTCCGATTATATTTGTTAGTGCGCTTAAAACCCAAACAAATCATGTAAAGCGCTCTATTAAACGGCTAGACGACTTAGCATGCCTTGATGAAATAGAAAATAATGATTTTTCCCATATTCTTTTGGATAATGATGTGGATCGAGCAGCCACTTCTCTTATAAATTCACTCTCAAAAATTGTTAAAAACAACACTCGTGAAATCACGATTTCCAGTAAAAATCGCATAATTAAGCCCTGGATAACACCTGGGCTTTTACGCTGTATAAGACATCGGGACAAACTATATCGAAAGACAAAAAAAGCTCCGAATAATGAAGAATTGCTTAAGATTTATAGTAGATATAAAAATTTTTGTAATAATTTATTAAAACGACTAAAAAAAGAATTTGATCAAAGTAATTATGAAAAAGTAAAAAATAATATCAAAGGTACATGGAAATTCATAAAAAAAACTTGTAATTTAGCTAAATCTCCACAATCATCGCAAAATCTATTATGTTCGGCCAACGATGGATATTTAGCTGTTTGTCAAGCCAACAAATATTTCGCATCTATTGGTGATGATCTTGCTATGAAATTTAAAAACTGTGAGGATAATGTACCTAATTTCTCGAGCAGCTATAAATCTCTTCCCAGAACGTCAATGACGCTATATAGTACTAGTTACACTGAAGTCGATAACACTATTAGTAGTCTTAAAAATACATCTGCCACCGGATGGGATGGTATTCCTACATCTATCATAAAACTGGCTAAACATGTTATTATTCCACTCATTGTCCACATTTTTAACTTATCAGTTGCATCGGGTATCTTTCCTAAGGTTTTTAAAAAAGCCCTGATTCACCCAATTTACAAGGCTGGTGATAGTACTGTAATCAACAACTATAGACCTATTTCCGTCCTTAGCACTGTATCTAAAATATTTGAGAAATTACTAAATGCCAGACTTGTTAACTACCTAGATTCAAATAACCTAATTTCGAATAATCAGTACGGCTTCAGAAAGGGTAGGTCTACAGCTGACGCGGTCTTAGACTTAACAACCTCAATTGTAAAAGGATTTGATGGCAATCAGAAAGTTATTGGACTCTTTTTAGACCTTTCTAAGGCTTTTGACACTGTCTCCATTCCAAAGCTATTGGATAGATTGGATAGAATGGGCATAAGGGGTGTTGTAAATAATATTTTTCGAAGTTACTTAACTGATCGTGCGCAGTGTGTTGTAATAGATGATATTGTAAGTACAGAAGAAATTATAAACATCGGCGTTCCCCAAGGAAGTGTCCTAGGGCCTACTTTGTTTCTTATTTATGTAAATGAGCTATCTAATTTATCAATACCAAACTGTAAAATTGTATCCTATGCCGATGATACAGCCCTACTTATACATGGTAGAAGCTGGTCTGAAGCAAAAAATCTTGTTGAAAGCTCCCTAGCCACTGTGCATAATTGGTTAACTTATAATAAATTAACTCTTAATCTCGAAAAAACTAAATTTGTTACATTTGCTCCTCATAATAATACCCTCCCTTCATCACCAATTTCTATAAAAGCTCATATTAAAAACTGTGTCAGTACTAGTCAGTGTAACTGCATAAATCTTTGTCATACCACTCACATAAAGTACCTGGGAGTTTGGTTTGATGAAACTCTTTCCTGGAAGGAGCACATTGACGAAATGTGTAAGAGACTCAGGAAAATGATTTACATATTTAAAATATTGAGATCTATTTTAGATTATTCTTCTTTGATCGGTGTGTATTATGCTCTTGTGCAGTCAATTTTATCATACTGCATTATCGCCTGGGGTGGTATAGGCAAAACTAAAATGCTGCGTTTGGAGCGAACACAAAGATATATTCTCAAAGTTATGCTACATAAACCCTCACTATTTTCAACTGCTGAATTATATCGAGAAGCAAATATTCTCTCAGTCAGAAAACTCTTTATACTTAACAGTATTTTACGTAAACACTCACAAACACCCTATAATAAACAGTTGATCATCAGTAAGCGAAGATCTGACTTAGTATTTAAAACCCATTACAGTAGACTGGCGTTGTGTAAACAATACTATGAGTACCTAGCTCCTAATATGTATAATAAAATTAATAAAATAATTAACATATACCCTCGTTGTCTCCGAGCTTGTAAGCGCATTACTTCGGATTGGCTAAAAGGCATGACATATGAGGAAACTGAAAGTTTACTCATCATATAATATGATTTATACCCACACGCACGCATACACACACACAAACACACACACACACACACACACACGAACACACAAACACACACACACAACATTTTATTTTTTAATATATAAATATAATATTTGATGTAATTATTGTTTTTTGGAACTAATTTTGTACTATTTCTGGAGAGGGGCGTTAATGATTACAACACAGTTTTTAACTTAAGTAGTCATTATCGAACTTTAACTATGTATCACTCTATTGATTTCCAATAAATTATTATTATTATTATTATTATTATAATTATAGGTGTTGACGGCATGCTAGTTTTACACCTACAATATAAATATTATATTAAAATATATATGTAAAGTTATATAAAAATAATATATAAAAGCTAATTGCAAATACACAACATCAAAAGTTAAAAAAAAAGAACAATAATAACAACGAATTAATGAGCAGACATGGTTACTTAGATCTCAAGGACTTTAATATTTTATCACGAAATAATGGCCGTTTATCAAAGAAAATGTCAATGTCTACCTTTTTGGATATACTATTAAAATGTGTAATGATACGGTTTATTGGAGAAAATTTGCCTAAGTTTGTAGAACTTGTAGTAGAGGTAAGTAGGTCGTACCTACAACGCCTAGGTAGTTTGGCTGGAGCTGGAAAACGCAGCGTTGTTAAAAGTTGAGGACAGTCAATAAGTCCATTAACTAATTTGAATAAAAATAGGCAGTCAAGAACCAATCTTCTGTTATGCAAAGAATCCATGTTGAAAAAAACCAGTCTATCAGCATAAGTTGTAAGTGATTTGTTTAGATTACACTGATAAGAAAGGTGCCAGAGAAATCTCTTCTGAACGCGCTCGATTCTTTTTATGTAAATATCGTAGTGCGGATTCCATACTACAGTGCAGTATTCGAGACCACTACGGACTAAAGCATTAAAAAGAGTAATTTTGGTTTCGGACCTCCTAAATTCTCTGCAATTTCTTAGGACAAAACCCAAGGTCTTAAATGCCTTGCTAACTATATTGTCAATATGAACATTGAACTTTAACCAATGATCCAAAGTAACACCCAGATCACGAACTGTGGCTGCCTCTTTTAGAATTATCCCATTTAAATGATAATGAGAAGACGGCGGCACTTTTTTCCTACTAAAACGCGTTAGTTGGCATTTCTCAATGTTTAAACTAAGCTTATTTTCAGAGCACCAATTTGCCAATCGAACAAGGTCTTCTTGGAATAAGATTGCATCGGTGGAATTGTTGATGGTTTTAAAAATTTTCATGTCGTCGGCGAATAGACAATAATCTGAGTGTAAGAAGCAGCATCCAATATCATTAATAAAAATATTAAATAATAGAGGGCCGAGATGAGAACCTTGTGGAACACCAGATGACGTAGAAAACCAATCAGACTGATATCCCTTAACCACAACTTTTGATTTCCGAGACCTAAGATAAGAATGACACCAATTAAATAAACTCCCTGTTACGCCGCTGTTAGACAGTTTTTGGAGTAAAATTTCATGATTCACACTGTCGAAAGCCTTACTGAAGTCCGTGTATATGACATCAACACACGATTTTTTATCGATACAGACAGATATTTTGTTGACAAAAGAAACAAGGTTAGTAACTGTGGACTTCGATTTACAGAAACCATGTTGCTGTGGTGTAATATTTGCTTAATTTGCCAAGCAATGTACGGAAATATCAGTTTTTCGAAGAGTTTGGCAAACACGGTTAGAATAGATATAGGTCTATAATTTATAATTGATTCTTTTAAACCATTTTTGTATATCGGAATAGTCAAGGATTCCTTCCAGCGAGACGGAGAAGTACCTGAAGTAAGAGATTTATTAAAAATGATATGTAAAGGGGTCACGAGTGCACTAGCACATTTCTGCACAAAAACTTGCTGGTATTCCGTCACAACCGGCACCCTTGCGAATATCAAGTCCTTTTAATGCTTTTAGGATCTCGTCTTTACTTAAAGATATTAGTGACAGACAGCAACTAGATAAGGATGTACTATTAACAGTCACTTCGCGTGATTCCGAAGAAGAATGGAAGGCTGAACCAAAATGTTCAGCAAAAAGATTGCAAATATCAATGCCGTTAGACGAATATTTGTCGTTATAAGAAATTTGCGCGGGGTAGGAACAAATGCTGCCTTTTTTCTGTTTAAGGAAGGACCAAAACAGTTTTGGATTGGATGTCATATTAGCTTCCAATTGCAGTATGTAGTTGTTATAACACGAGGTCGTCAATTTGCAACATCTTTTTTTTACTAAGTTGTAAGAAATAACATCACGTGGGTTGCTATTGAATTTGACAGTCTTTTTACGATATTTTAATTTTTCATGTAACATATTAATTAACTCAGAAGAGTACCATATAGGGTACTTCCTTGGACGTGGTTTCAAAATGGGAACGTGTTTCCGAATTATCGATTGAAGTATTCTGTAGAAAATCGTGAGCATATCGTCGACTGTTACGCCGGCAGATAACTTTACATCCCAGGGAATATCATTTAGCTCTTTGATGATGGATACATAGTCAGCTTTGTAAAAGCAAAGTCGGGTAGTAAAATTCTGAGGCAAGTTAGTTGTTGGGGAAAATGGAATTATAAACTCTAACGGAGGATGAGCGGGGTCAACCAACGAAAGAGGATTAGAGCTCACGTTTAATTTAGTAATAGTAATATTACTTAAAATGAGGTCTAAGATGTTGTCCTTGTTGTTGCGAATTAAGTTGTGTTGAGTGAGCTCGTGTAAAGAAACAAAGTCCATAAGCATATTGTTATATAAGCTGCTGCTAGTGATTGGCAATGTAGACGATCAAGGAATAGTACCTAGATTAAAATCACCAAGAAGTAAAAACTGATTAATGTCCAGAGAATCAAGGACTCGGTTACAATTATCTAGAAATTCGTCAAGAATATGGAATTGGATAGGGGGCGGAAGGTAGACACAGCACATATGTAATTTTTTAGGTTTGTTGTTAGCATTTATTACCTGCAACTCTATCCAGATGTCCTCACACCGAGATTCTAAGTGACAAAGTCTTTTAGATTTTAAATGCTTAGCTACAGCAATTAGGACCCCGCCTCCATTTTTGAAAGAATGAAAGCCTGTAGTTTCGCGATCCCTTCTATATACTATGTAACGGTTATCAAATAATTCTAAGTCAAAAATGCTGTTGTTAAGCCAAGTTTCAGATAATACTATAACATCGTAGTCGTTACAAATTATGTTATTAAAGAAGTCGATCGTCTTAGATCTGAGCCCTCTAACATTTTGGTAATACATATTTAAACCCTTGAATTTTAAAATAAAAATGTATACATAAAAAACACAAGCTTATGTGGCGAGAAAGTAGACAAAAAGCAAATCCGAGACTTTTAATCTAAAACGCGTAGCATGTTCACATCGCGCACTACGATATATTTGGTTTCGTCGGATTTTCTAATAAATATTTTCCCATCGCGTACCCACACATATTTATAGTGCAGTTCCTTGGCTTTGCGTCTGGTAGCTGCATGTAGATTTTTATTCTCTGGTGTTAGGTGCTTAGAGACATAAATAGGTTTCTTTTCGCTTCCAAAACCTAGGTGGGCAGAATTTAATTTATCATTTTTGTTGTCTCTGTTAAATCTTACCGAACAAGCCAAAATATTATCTCTGATACGAGGACTACTGAATTTGACCAATATAGACCGAGGACGGGAGCTGTTGGAATCGTGTTTGGCTATTCTTGAAACGTAATGGATATCACCCTCATTTACTCTGCAATTGATAGTATGTCCGAGTTGTTGGATAACCGTCAAAAGGTTTTCGTTTTTATTTTCGGGGACGCATTGTATTTCAATATTGCTAGAACGGCTTAGTTGATCCATTTGACGTAGTCGGGCTGAAAGGTCTTGATTTGATAAACGAAGTTGCTCAATTTCCTTTTGCTGACGTGAGACGGTTTGTTTTTGCAATTCCTGTTCTTTAAATATTGTATCAAACTGTTCGTTAAGGAAAGAGAGAGAATTCTCAAATGACGCAAGTTGAGTCTTTATGTCTTGAAAATGCACTTTCAGTGATCTTTGCAGCTCATCTCTTAACATGTCGCGGATAGTTTCAATGGACGTACATGAGCAAGCTTTTTCTGAAAGCTGTCTGGTATTTGATTTTACTCGTAACGTAACATTGCCAGAGAGATTATCGTTAGGATTAAGGTTAAGAGCAGTGGCGATAGGTCGTATTGGTGTATTGGTATTGTCACCAGACTTTTAACAGATTAGGTACCATCCCGATCGATGGCCGCAAATCTAGGTTCAAGTCCCATCTTATTCGAGTTCCGTTCCCACCGACAGCATCCTCTCAAGCAGCCACGCAGTGCTGATACTTTCTCAAGAACTGAGTACCCTCTTCCCTTCCCAATAGGTGTCGCTGTGAAGACCAGTAGGGCTAACAGCATTGACCTTAAGTTCGAAAACAAGTGCAACTGTTCAAAGTGGATTGGACGGTGGAGGAAGACGGGGAAGATTGTAATTGTAGTGTTATTTTGATAATTAAATGCAGCATAATAAGAGTATTAAAAGGCGAAGCCGCAAGCTGGCCGCTACTGGGCGTGATTAAAAGACAACCTGCAGACCGCTGGAATTTAGTATGTAGGTTCCTTGGAGAGTGTAGGAGAGCACTAAGTAAATTTTAGAAATATCGACGTAGTCCGATAAAAACGTACGGCTTAGTTGATCTGAGCGTTTGGACAGTTTCCAAGAGGCGTGAGTTCAAATCCCGTTACGTTCAAATTTTTATATGTTTTCTATAAAGTATTTTTTCTAAGTGTGGAATAATACTTTAAAAATGAAAATATAAAATTGGAAATACCTACGGTTAAGGGGTCTTACATTTCATAGTTCTCGCACATAATGTGAAGGTGGGCTAGTTCTAATATAAAACTATTATTAATTGAGGCTACATTACAAAATGTTGTTACATATTATGTTCTACTACATAAATTTGATGTTTAAACCGCAAATGCTGAAATTTATTTTACTCTCAAATTCCTAATATATGAGAATTTCGCTCTAATTTAGGAATATATTGGTCTATGTATTAATTGATAATATATATATAGCTCAATTGCTTCTTCGTTAAAAGTAATTATAATAGTTGTTTTTTGTCTATGTAATGTAATTGCACCAATAATCGACACTCATTAAATGAATGAAATAATCACAGATATTTATTAACATCAACTTCATCCCAACTTAGACGTCCACTTAGATTTAGTCCTCTCCCAAAAATCTTGTTGACGACCCGCCCCAAAGACCACCCTGACTCCTTCTCATTGCTACTTCATGGGGCTAATTTTTCGAGCAATCTCAGTCACTGATATAAAAGATATATAAAGTTTAAAATATTTTTATTAGATTCATGCTGTATTGCCGCACATAACATGGTGGACCTCTGCCCACCATGTTATGTGCGGCGGTACTCCCTAGAACCTGGAAACTTATTGTTCTTACTCACTTGTCAGAAATGTTAAAATGTGTTTTTGTATAATCGAATAAAAAAAAATCCGCTGAGTTTCTTGCGCCAGTTTTTCTCAGGTCTGAGGCATTAACTTTAGTGAACTGGTGGAAATTATTGGACGTTCAAAAAATTAAGCATGTAACTTCTTATTTTGAATAAAATTATTTGACTTTTTGGCTGCAGTCGCACGCTTGTGCCCACGATTTTAACTTTGATTCTTCAATATAATCTATCTATATATATTTAAAAGGACTTGTACCTGACTGACTGAGGTAAGACGCACGCACAGCCGTAACTGCTGATGGTAGAAAGGTGAAATTTGGACAGATGTTTATTTTCGTAATCTGGACATCCACTAAGAAGGGATTTTGAAAAATTTTAATCTTAAAGGGATGGGATTTTTTTAAATAGGCACCGATTTTTATAAAATTTGAAATTTGAACTCTTAACAATATTTTATTGAACAAGTGTTTCGTGGTTTTTTTAGAATTCACGCCTAAGGGTGCAAATACGCGGCCGAAACCGCGCGCGCCCACTAGTGTTAATTATTTTGTAAAGGCTATTTTCAGTTGGCTTTGTGATAAATGTAACCAATGTGGTACTAATGTGTCTATAGATTTATTCTATGAATACGAGTATATCGATTTATTTGTTAACAAATTATGCTAATGAATCAAGCGCAATTTGTAATTGACAGGAATTTATTTCATATTCTCCCTGCTATTTATAAAGTACTTACTAAATTAATAATTAAATTAAATCAATGACGTCATCAAGACTAGACACAATGATAGTGAGATCGATTCCCACTTGAGGATATCCTCAATAGGTCATCTAATACATAAATCGTTGCTGGTAAGATATTTCGTGGCGTTAGGTTCCGTCATTTTCATACTTGGAACACGGAGAGTCTTAGCTTAAACTCTTTACTTTAAAATAATGGTTTATCCGGATTCGTATTAGCAAAAAAACTAACCAAAATATCCTTTACCTCGTGACCCAAATGTTCGCGGCTGTTCATCCCTTACATTCATTGAAATCTCAATGAGAGGATTGTTTTCACCTTTCAATCGCAAGAAATGAATGTATGTATATGATTTTTTTTTATAAAATGCAATAAGCATTTTAAGCCAGTCGTGGAGCACCGGCACAAGGAAAAATGTAATGTTTTCGTTTAATCGCTCTAGTAAAGAGGCAAAGCGCGGCGTTGATTTCCAGCACTCAACACGCATTACCTCCAGAATTTGGCGGAAAATGGGGAATGGAAATGTCTTAACACTATGTTCTCCCTATTCTACTTTGTGATGTGCGAGATACAGCGTAAAGCTAAAAAGCATTAGAATATTTCTTGTATTTTTAATACAATAATGTTTTACAACAAAATATAATGCTAGAACGTGCCTACAGCGTTTGAATGCCTCGGGCTTAAGTCTTGAACAAGAAAATGTTAATGCTCCAAATACAATGTTTCTAACGATAAACACATTTAGGCAGAATGTAAAATATAATCCAGAAACTAAGATAATGAGTAACTTTGAGATAAAATATTTTTTTTAAATATTAGCATACTATTGGTTTTTAAGCCATATTTTTAACCGCATTAAAAAAGAGGCCAGTCGTGGCGCAGCGGCACGAAGTGTGACTGTGAAACCGACTTGTTGTGGGTTCGATCCCCACTCGAGGAGATGAAATATTTACTTAAATTGATATTTCCATTTCTTCGTTCTGGTGTCGAGGTTAAGCGCGGCGTTGAGTTTTGCCACTTAATACGCAATGCCTCCAGAATTCAGCAGAAAGTGGGGAACGAAGTGTCTTAACACCAGGTTCCCTCTGCCTACCCTGCTGAATGCGGGATACAGCGTGACAGCTTCACGCTTCATTTGATTGATTTATTAAAAAAAGAGAGTGAATAATTAACAATTTATCCACATATTTTCGCAAAACCAGCGTTCTGTTTATAATTGATATTTACTTTCATAAAGTGATAATGATCGAAATATCTATTTTTAACTACCGTGTAAGTTCACGAGGTGTCAAATTTCGTAATTCTAGGTTAACCGGAAGTATCCTTTTAGTTTTAATTCCCTTCCTAGTATCGAAATACGTGTTTTATGCTATTTAAAACTATTAATATATATACTTCTTCTGAAATTCACGATTTGCTTATTCACGAGTTGCTTGATTTGCTTGCCAGAGCCCTTTTACCTGGTACCTCATTTGGGCAAGCGGCTTTAGTACCAAATTTTGCCCCCCTTTTAAGGCTATTATTGTTTAGGATTTAACCACAAATATATAATTATCAGGTTTTTCCTGAAGTAGTATTACCTGTAGATTGTATATAACGTGTAGTGGCATTCAACAGTATTTTAAATATTAAAAACATGGCTGTATTTTAAATACCTACATTAAAACCGTTTTTATTTCTACACGTATAAATTCACGCGAAATTGAACTATCGATAACACAATATGATATTCAATTTGTTTATACAAAAGTGATCTCAGAAATTGAACCTTGTTCATATTAAAATAAGGTTCACAATCGCGACAACCGTGTGTTAGTACTTGTATTTAAGGCTAGAATTAATTTACAAGAGAACCTCAACAGTGATTTACGTATGGTATGCAGTTGACGGCATATTTTGAAACTGACAAGCAACGCCGTGAAATAGAACGAAGCGTTAGAGCGTCTATTGTGGTAGTATAATGACTTTATTTACTATCTGTCCAAACGATGACGTTGTTTGATAGTTTAATTTTGTTTTGAATGATTTTGTTTAAGTTTGGGGAAACTAACTCAAATTGCAATAGTGTCGAGGCAGAGCGCGATGTTGAGTTCCGCCCGCACACGGAATGCCTGTAGAATTAGGTAGAAAATGGGGAAGTGTCGGAGTGTCTTTACACTAGGGTCCCTCTGCCTACCCTGCTGCGTGCGGGATACAGCGTGAAGCTGATAAAAAAGAAAGAAAACTTTTACTCCGCAATGCTAAAACTAAAACTTTATAAAATAATTCCAAAGCAACGTAAGTAATTGGTGTCAATTCAAATGGCCCCCGTTTACATGACGCTGGGATAAGTCGTTTTAGTTTTTACTTCAGCGCGGTCGGCTGCAAAAACTCTTGGTTAAGTACGCTAGTAGGAGTGTACGCTTTAGTTCCGTGTACGTTGTAATAAATAAATTGTATAATTATAATAAATTTGGGAATAATTTATATTCGATTCGATTAAATCGAGGCCAGTCGTGGCGCAGCGGCACGAGGTGTGACTGCAAAACCGACTGGTTGTGGGTTTGATCCCCACTCGAGGAGATATATTTACTTAAATTTATTTTTCCATTTCTTCGCTCTGGTGTCGAGGCAAAGCGCGGCGTTGATTTCTGCCACTCAACACGCAATGCCTCCAGATTTCGGCAGAAAGTGGGGAACGGAGTGTTTTAACACTAGATTCCCTCTGCCTATCCTGCTGTGTGTGGGATACAGCGTGAAGCTATTATAATGGGGGAGGGGGGGGGGGAGGGGTTAGGGATAATATAATATAATGGGGGATTTGCTCTAGTAACGAGGAACTCACGCAGTGCGTCCAAAATTCGGTGGAAAGTGGGGAACGGAAGTACGTCAATAGGGAACGGAGTATTTTAACACTAAGTTCCTTCTACCTACCCTATTTATGTGTGGGATACAATGTAAAGGTTAAAATAAGACCTTATATGAAGACGCTCTTCTTTCCGCTTTCCATCTGAATTCGAAATGTTTCGTTCTGAGTGGCGGAACTCGCGTTCGCGTTTTGCCTTACCTGAGCAGGGAAATAAAAATTGTGCATTTCCATGAGTGGAGATCATACCATCGCGTTTTTAGTCAGATGCAGTCCTGCTTCGCTAGCTTCTAGCATACTTATTTAAAAAAAAAAAAAAAAAATGCAATATTTATGAAAAATAATTGAATCATTCTAAGAGAATTAAGAGCTATGATTTTGTAAAGTTATATTCGCATAATGTAATTACTAACAGGGGGAAAAAAAATCCGTAACCTAACCATGCGTTAATAGGACCTCAGGGCAATACCTTGAAAATGCGATCGAAATGTGGACTTAACGTGTGTTTTTAGACTTTAACGCTCCCCTACAGTGTCCGAGCTCTTTTAAGGTAGAGAAATCTCTACTTAGCCAAATTTTAAGTCTGTTCTTAAGTATTGTTTTATATTGTTAAATAAAATTCAAATTTAGTTTTTCTTAACAAATTGTTATGTACATAATTAAATTAACTTCGCTTCACCCTCACACAGCAGGGTAGGCCTAGGGCACCTAGTGTCAAGACACTCCGTTCCCCACACACATCTCTACATTATCATTCATAAAAACTTATTAATACAATTCAACGCTACCACAGCCATCAAACGTCTCTTTTTACCCAACCACAAAGGAACCCAGATAAGGTAAGTAAGCAATACAAATAAATAGCCTCATGAATAATGCGGCTTTATTGCGAGGTGTTTTGCTTCATTCGCGTTTGCCGACTTAAACTCTCGTTCCGCTTATGGGAATAGTTTATATTGTGTGTGATAACTGGTCTGGATGGTGGTGGCATTGTAAAATTATATATAATTAATACTGGGAAAGAAATATTGGTTGTAATCCTAGTGTTTTACACGAAATGTTAGGTTTAGGTTTGATTTCCATGATGTGGTTGAATATCGCCACATAATAGAGAAGAAAGTCTTAATAGTTTACACTAATCAGCTTCACACTGTATCTCGCACACAGCAGGGTAGGCATAGGGAACCTAGTGTTAAGACACTCCGTTCCCAACTTTCTGCCGAATTCTGGAGGCGTTGTGCGTTGAGTGGCAGAACTCAACGCCGTGCTTTTAGCGCGACATCAGAGCGAAGAAATGGATATAAATTTAAGTAAATATTTCATCTCCTCGAGTGGGGATCGAACCCACAACCAGTCGGTTTTAAAGTCACACTTTGTGCTCCTGCGCTACGACTGGCCTCGGTTAGTTTACACGAGGTTTTCTCTATCTTCTTTAGACGATTGTAGCATAATAAGTTTTTTTAACTTACATTTGTATTTAAAGACGTTAGTTAATTTTGAAAAGCCAAAACCATTCGAATTGTTGGGGACCCAATAATCTGTGAAAATCTTGAAAGATGTGGGTTTGCGTAAAGAAATTTTCTTCAATCTCAGAGTTCTCTACAATCACGGAGAATGTTCTGGGGAACTGTTAGGCCTGAGTCCTGCAGCTGAATTGTCTCATAAAACAGTACGTCAAAAGCTAAAGTAACATCCCCACCATCTAGACACGTGACACTCTACTACTATGTGGTTCGATTAGAACTTCCTTCCATGCCTCACATTTGTGGAAAGGCTTATCTATGGCAGTGTTTCCGGATCAATACGGCATGGGTATCTTTAAATAGCGCACCTATATTCACGTTAAAGGTTCGAAACGCAAATTTAGCTTCTCTAGTATTACACGGATTGAGAGAGTATGCCTTGACTTTTTCACAAAAAAATTTAACTACAGACGACTTAATCATATTTTTGTGTACAGTAGAATCTTACACAGTAAAATTAAAAATTAAATTAAATTAGCTTCACGCTGTATCCCGCACACAGCAGGGTAGGCAGAGGGAACCTAGTGCTAAGACACTCCGTTCCCCACTTTCTGCCGAATTCTGGAGGCATTGCGTGTTGAGTGGCAGAACTCAACGCCGCGCTTAACTTCGATACCAGAGCGAAGAAATGGAAATATAAATTTAAGTAAATATTTCATCTCCTCGAGTGGGGATCGAACCCACAACCAGTCGGTTGCAGTCACACCTCGTGCCGCTGCGCCACGACCGGCCTCGACAGTAAAATATTTTAGATATATACAAAACAAAATAAAAGAAGCTAAAAGAAACTTTTTTGTTGATAATATTTCAATTGCAGATTCCTACTTAAGACACTTGTTCCAGATACGAAACATTGCCAGCAATTACATCTCGCCGCTAGAAAACTTCACTTAAGCACGAATATTACGGCGGAGTACATAAGATAAAAGATTCAAATTTCTTATATCTTTTATTTTGAATATCGCAGCCTACCTGCCTTCTATTTGTCTTATTTTTTGAATAAAAACTAGCTTTTACACGCGGCTTGGTCCACGTGGTTATATGGAAATAACTAAGAGTTATGTGTGATACGTGATTTGTTCTAATTGTAGGTTTAGTGGAAAACAATGATATTATTAACGTTTATAAAAATTTATAAAAAGAGGTCAGTCGTGGCGCAGGGGCACAAAGTGTGATTGTAAAATCGACTGGTTGTAGGTTCGATCCCCACTCGAGGATATTAAATATTTATTTACATTTATATTTTCATTTCTTCACTCTGGGGTCAAGATAAAGCGCGGCGTTGAGGTACGCCACTCAACACGCAATCCAGAACTCAGCGGAAAGTGGGGTACGGAGTGTCTTAACATTAGGTTCCCTCTGCCTACCCTGCTGTGTGCGGGATACAGCGTGAAGCTTTTCCCTAAATATATTTGTATATAATATTAATAGATATTCGTAGTCGTCGTTAGTTCAAAATAAGAAGTTACCAGCTCCATTTTTCAAACGTCAACTAATTTACCACAGGTTCAATAAATTTACTGCCTCATGTCTAAAAAACCGGTGCAAGAAAATCTTTGGGACTTTTATTTTAATATTATTAAGCAAGTTTTATAGTATTATTGATTTTTGTGAACACCATTCTTTATTTAATATTAATTATATATTATTATTTCTATAATATTATATATATAATTATGTAAAATTAAATAATATAACAATACAAGAATAGCAAATTATTTCTAAAAAAAGTTAGTCCGAGAGTGTCAAGGCGACGACCGGTTTAAGTGGTAACTTTGTTCGTGCAGAAGAGTTCGGAATTTCAAGGTGTAATAATGTTACAAAAGCTTAAACTATAAGTCACTTAAAACATAATAGTTTTATCGAGGAGAAACATGATAGGCTACGGGAAAAGGGGCGACCAATTTGTATGTATGGATTAAAATAAAAAAAATAGTTCAGTTTCACGCTTTTTCCCGCTTTTAACACGGAGAGGGGACGGAACGGCAGAGATTTATGTTAAAACAATCTATCCTTATTCCGCTCTATTTTCTTGAGTGTTGAGCGGTGGAATACGAAGCGGGAAAATAAAAATAATTCACTGCCCCCAAGTGAGGATCGAACCCACAACCATTGTGTTTATAATATAATAATTGATTTTGTGTAATATTGTGTGTGTATTACAATCCTGTTTTATCAGATATTTGTGAATTTCTGGCTTTTAGAAAAGTCAAAATTAATCTTTTTATAATATATGTGAACTACAAATAAATTGATGATTTATAATAAATACTGTAAATTATACAGGGTGGAAGTGTCAGCACCACATTAAATGAAACCACAGTTTTAACTACTCTATAAAGGCCTAATATAATTCAGAAAAAAATAAATTCCCAAAAATGAAAGTTTTTTTTTTCAAACAAAATAAATAATAAAATTGCCATTTTAAAATAAAACGCCATTTGTAAGAATGACGCACGCACACATAAACCTATCAAAGGAACACCGCCACACACGCCTCATTTCAAAATTGAGTCGTATGTATTGGCGATAAAGTTCAAAGTTGTTTAGTATGTAGTAGTATTTTTGTAGTAGTAAGTGTTTATGTTATCGGGATCTATACATAATCGCGTCACACGAAATACAGGTATGGATAAAAATCGTGAAATGAAAAAAAAATCCTACGTCCAAACTGTTGAGGTATCTTGATTAATTTCTTTAGGTATAGGTTTGAAATATTTTACCCTATATGCCGTTTCCGTAAATGGAGCGCTGCCTCTTCCACCCTGTATAGTAGTGTTACAAAACAATTTTTTTACTCAAATAATTTATCAAGACATTTTATTCAAAGCTAAAAAGAGTTAGTGATAAATCACTTCCTTCCCTCACATCTATAAATTTAATTTCACATAAAATAAGAAAATTTCAGAAAAATCAACTAAAACCTCGTTTCAGAGATACTGTACCGTGTTATAAGGACAACAGTACGTCAAACGCTGCATCTCGCCTGAAGGCTGCAGGTTGACGCTAACTTTCAGCTACGACAGCAAACTTAACTAATAAATCATTTACGGCAAAGTGAAAAATGGTTTATACTGTTTAACTTCATATAAACTTTAAATAAATACGGGCAGGTAGCTTAACGCTATAGTAGATTGGAAATAAACTATAAAACAATGGTTGTAGATTCGATTACAGTTAAGGGTTTCGATTTTTTATTCTCGTTTTCTCTGGTCTGGTAAGAGGAAGGGTTGAAATTAATTATCTTAGACTATTTTTTCTCTCTATTACATTTTATTTTATTTATATAATTTTAATTATCAGCTTCACGCTGTATCCCGCATACAGCAGGGTAGGCAGAGGGAACCTAGTGTTAAGATACTCCGTTTCCCATTTTCCGCCGAGTTTTGGAGACATCGAGGCATTGCGTGTTGACAGGCGGATCTCGACGCCGCGCTTTGCCTCGACACCAAAGCGAAGAAATGAAAATATAAATGTAAATAAATATTTCATTTCCTCGAGTGGGGGTCGAACCCACAACCAGTCGATTTTACAGTCATACTTTGCCTCTGCGCCACGACTGGCCTCTAAAAAAATATATATATAATTTTAAGAGGCTAGTATAATATTGATATAGGAAACCTAGCTGTATAGATAAAGGAAACCTAGTCTTAAGACACTTCGTTCCTCACTCTCTGCTCAATATTCGAGACATTGCGTTGTCTTGTTATCAAGTGGAAATCGAAAACACAACCATCGTGTTTATATATAATTAAATGCTGTCCTGCTATCTAGTCAAGTTTGGGAGCCTTTTTTTATAATAAAAACTATTTACTTATAAATGAAGTACTTTATTTTAAAAATTTAATTAAAATAATAGTTTAAAACTAAAAATATTTAAAAACTAAAAATATCTTAAAACTAAATGCGTGTTAACAGAGTGATATGTTAACTCCGACTCTTTTTACTTTTTATTCCATAAAGCTGGGAATGCAACGCGGAGTCTTCCGCGAAATCTAGCGTCAAAAACAAATATCTCCGGTTACGTTCCCAGGAGCTTGCATAACTCCTCCCCCGTTAAGTACGAAATCATCAGTTGGAGTACTAGACTGAGGATTTCGCTCTATATTCAAAATTTTAACTCTAAACTTATAGACTACATAACACAACACTAATACCGGTAGGGACATATATAGGGACAGAGAGACAAAACTGATTATTTTTAGGGTTTTCACTTCACTAAGACTTTCAACAATATCACTGGGATTGGCTTTACTATTATGTTTCAGTATGTGCGATAACTGTTTCACTTCACTGAGATCTACACTCCTCAAGTCGACCGTTGAGAGATTTCCTGTTTTTGTTGAGTTTAGTTTGGGCAAATGGATAAGCGGAACCTTTTTGAATATCATATGTTCTGCATACGTACTTCTGTGCTATAAATAGATATTCTCTATGAATATATTACAATTTTCTTCTGGGGTTAGGATAAGTGTGCCTTGTATCATTTGGTAAGAGGTATCATCATCTTTACATTTCATTGTTATTTTCGAGTTGAATTTAGAATAAACTATCCAACTATTGGTGTTGATATGTTGGATTTTTATATCCTCTACATTTACCACGTGTGAAGTACACATCCGATGGCTACTCTCAAATTTCATTAACTGCTCTATGCAAGTTGGTTCCGGATACCTTACTATTTCATTTTCAGAGCACAGGAACTGATCTCCTACAGCAATACGCGAGCAAGGCCGGGCTAAGGGTAAGTACATAGAACTTTTCACCATCAGGTAAGGATATTTAGGAATTACAATTGTTGTTACGTTTTCAGTGACATTATATATTGGAATTGGATATAATCTATAGTAATTATAGGAATTATTATCTGTTAACGGTACCTCTAATATAAATGTTATCTGACTTTTCTTAATATAAGCTTTTACAGATATAGTAGACTCTATATTTATCAAATTGTTAATATTAGGTTCATATGTCAAATTATCAGTTTGGGATATCAATTGTAATATATTTAATAATTCATTAGAATTCATTATAGACTGATGAAGTACAGACACTTTACTTAAAGCTAAAGCAGTTTCTAGTTCATTTAAAAATATATAGATGGTGGTAAAATTACATAGAAACATATCAAACATACCTAAAACATATATCGAGTATATAGAGTTTTCACTTTTAGTAATCATATTCTTAACAAGCCGTTCTATTCTTTGAATCTTCTCATTTAATATTAATGTATTGTTATGTAATGCTTCAGTACTGTTAATAAAACTATCCAGCATTTTGGAGATCAATGTAATTTTTTTGTCAGTATATGCTTGATTTATTTTTAATTCTGATACAATGGAATCATAACGAATCGCGTCTTCATTGTCTAAATTTCCTGTAATGATTTTTATAAGAGAGCCTAATGGATTAAGTAATCCACGTTTAGATTTATACGAGGGTATTAATTGTTGAAATTTATCTATTAAAATATTGCTTAAATAATCTACCTGAACCTTCAACCCTAAAAATTCATAGGAATAAGGCTGACTTACATTTATTAAATTACTAAATTCATTATACTTATTTAAATTAAAATTAAAATCATTCAGTAAATTGCCTAAATCTAGTTTCTTAAAAATTAGCCATTTATCCTGTTGCTTAAACGCAGTTCCTTCTTTTATTGGTAGTATACCGGGATTACCTTCAAGTGACTGCAGTTGAAGAGCATGGCTTGTCTCCAATACAATCAGGACCAGACAACAATACCTGTGAATGACGTTTTATATTTTTAATTGGTACTCTAGTTTCTCTTTCTCTTATCTCTACTGGAACGATATTTCGCTTTACTTTTGCTAAAACTTTTGCTTTGTGATAACGTGGCTTATCTTTACTTTTCCTGGTATTTATATCTTTAGTATAAATAATATCACCGCTGTCCAATTTTTTAATAGTTTCACCACCTTTTTTATTTTTAACTAATTGCTTTTTATCGTGCATTTTATTATATATATAATTATATAGGTATTTAGTACGCTTTTGATGATCTTTAACTAGTTGTTGCTTATAAATTTTATCGAAATCCGTAACAATGGGATTGCTTGAATCGGCATGACCAAAAACTAATTCGAAGGGAGTTAAATCAGTTGTAGAATGTATGGTATGATTATACGCCATAATTGAATACGACATTACTGAAGCAGCATCTGTACATTTTTTTTCATATTTGGCTAATCTATAGATTTCTATTAGAGTTGAGTGGAATCTTTCTACAATTCCCGTAGAATTAGGATTATTGGGGGTGGAAATATGTAATTGTATTTTATATAAGTCAAGTAGTTCACGTAATAAGTCATTATTGAATTCTTTACCCGGATCACAAGTAATTTTTTTAGGAGTTCCGTAATATGAGAAATATTTTATTAAAGCACGAACAACCTCGGGAGTGGATCTATTTCTTATATTAATTGCTTGTCCTAATTTACTAAATGCGTCTACACATGTCAAGTAATACTGTCCTTCTATAGAAAATAAATCAATAAATATTTCTTGACAAGGTGCATGCTGGGTTTCAGTGAATTGTAAAATGGGTTTTATAGGTCGTCTGTCATATTTCATTTTATTGCAAGCGTCACACGCATTAATAATTGCTGAAATTGTTTCTTGCATATTTATCCAAAAATAATGTCTACGAATTCTGACCATAGTTTCTCTTAAGCCTCTATGACAAGTTTTTCCTTCGTGGTGCTTTAACACTATTTCTTTTTGTTCATTCTCATCTTCCACATACATCACGCGTTCAGTACATTCATAAAACTTAACTGTATCTCGTTTAAACAATCCAATTATTATATTTGAAAATTCCTTACGATGTGCCACACTTTCAAAGAAAATGAAATATTTTAATTTTGGTTTAATATGTTCCTTAAGAAATCTTTTTATAAGTTCGTAATTACCTGTGGGCAAGAACACTTCAAGGATTTTCTGTCTATCCCTAGAAATATCTTTAACCTGCAATTCATTTTTGTTCCAGATAAATACTAAAATTTGATTAGGTTTTGTATCGATTGCTTCTTGTAAAATGGGTATTCCGAATGATTCTAAATCTGCACATGAATGGGCTGTTTCAGTACTACTAGATGATCGCAATAACGTCTGTTGTTCAGTAGGGAATATGGAGGCAGCTGTTAAGGTAGAAGAATTGTCTGAGAGTGGTAATTCGTCAGCAGTTAACGTAGATGTGTCACTATCAACATTTACTACTACCGAATCGTTTTCAGTTTCGATTGCGTGTAATTTTGTCAAATTTTCTTCAAGCAATTTATCAACTTCTACCTCATCTTGCATACTATTCACCACACACTCTGTTTTAGTATAAGGAATTACTTCAAAAGGTTTATTTATAGTCAAAATCATTTCGTCATCTAAAGTATTTTGTATTACTGACATTGCATAACCTTTTTCGCATGTAACTAAAGCAGATGGCATTCTTACGCCTTGAACAAATTCCGTATAATTTAATATTCCAACTCCAGAATGGACGTTAGTAGGTAATAATACACGCTGTTCTGAACGAGGTTTCAATTTTAATTCGTATTGTAATTGGTTATAGACTATTGGAAGATTTGTGAAAGCGGTTTTTAATTCGCATTTTCCTAAATCTATGACTGCTTCTAATTGTTTTAATAGGTCATTCCCTATTAAACCTTCGTATTGTGAGTCTACGTTATATAAATAAAATTTATGCATATAAGGACATTTAAAAGTGGGCGGTAATGGAATCTCAATGACCTCATTATGTATACTGGAAGCGTGTGTACTAATAACTTGAAATGGTTCGTACTTAATAAATGACCAAAAAAATTCATGAGCTATTTTAGGGTGTATAAAGGATTTGGTGCTACCTGTATCAATCATGAATTTGCAATCGATCTCTGGTAAATATATGTAAGGCAATTTTAAATTCAAATTACAATTTATTTTTATTACTTCTTTTGGTTTGGTTGAGGCTTTTATATAAAAATTTTCGTTAGTCTGTCCTTGTCCAGTCAAGTTTTCAGTCTGTTCTAATTCCTTTACAGGACTGGTAGTCGGTTCGCTATGGTCTACGTTTTCGTATTCGTTGTGTGTCAATTCAAAATCGTTATAGTATGGTTCGTAGCAAAAATCATAGGGAGAATGGAACGATGTATAATCTGTTTCAATGTTAAAATCGTTATTCTGTTCATACATGTCAGTGTCATTATACAATTCGTTAAGCTTAAAACCCTGTTGTACTTTAGCAGGAAGTGCAGTCCTCATGCTTACATCGGTATCTAGGTTATTATTAACACGCTGTGGTGGTCTCATGTTTAACGACGGCTGTTGCTGTCCTAACTGTGGGCGATAACCAAATGGTTGATTATTTATTTGAGGCCGATAGCCAAATTGTTGTGCATTTAATCGTGGATTATAACCAAATGATTGACTATTTGTTTGAGGGCGATAACCAAATTGTTGTGCATTTAATCGTGGGTTATAACCAAATGATTGACTATTTGTTTGAGGGCGATAACCAAATTGTTGTGCATTTAATCGTGGGTTATAACCAAATTGAGGGTTATTAAACTGAGGGCGGTAACCAAATGTAGGAGGATTAAAGCCAAAGCTAGGTTTTGAATTTATCGCTGGCATCGGTTTTGGTACAAACGATATGGGCTTAGGAGCAGACGTTTGCGCATAAGGCACTGTGTTAATAGTCGGCGACTTAAAGTTTTGTAAGCTATTCGAACGATTATTATGAAAAGACATTAATTTACTTCGCATTGAATATTGTGTATTAAAATTCACTTCCTCCATTACTATTGCGAGAGCATCTTCTAGTGTAGTAGGGGAGTGTAACCGTACCGATCGAACAAGATGTTCAGGCAAATTATACAAGAATACGTTTAGAGCTGTGTTATTATATATAATAACTTTACTAGCCTTAATTTGTGCATCCTCTATTTCGTTTACTTTAGATATAAGTACAGATCTAATAGACTGTATTCGATGACAAAAATCTAAAAATGATTCGTTTTGCTTTATTTGCAATGACTCTAATTCTATCGCTATGCACTGTTCATTACGCGGATCTCCAAAATGTCTCATTAATAGTTGTTTTAATTCGGCCCATGTATCTATATCATTTCGTTCACTAAGCAAAGCAGCTGCGTCACCGATTAATCTACTTGTTAAAGTATGCATAAGGTATATATTTTGCGATTGATTGCCCGCGTACCTTGAAATGATATATTCACATTTTCGAATATATAAATTTAAATGTCTTTTGTCCCCGTCAAACAAGGGAACTAATTTAATCATTTCGCTCGGAACTAATATAACTTGTGTCGTAGCTCTAGACATTGATTCGGAAGTAGACATTTTTTTTTTTTTAATTAGACAAATAACACTAGAAAAAAAAAATAATAATTGCTTTATAACTAGTGACGTAAAATTAAAATATAAAATTGCAGTATTTAATTACCAATTTAACACGTTTATTATACACTCAATATGATTTAACGTTAAGTATTCTATAACGCTACAAAAAAAAATATAGTAAATTTCAATTTAATACTTTTTTTTTTATCCAATGCTATTTATTATAGTTAAATATATTAGAGTAAAATATATTACAATGAGATATTAAATATATATATGCATATGTATTTTTGTAAAAAAAGAAAAATAATAATTCCAAAATTATTTATTTTAATATTTATAATTTTTTATAATTTTAATTTCTTTTTACTTAACACTGAAATAAAATATTTCAACTAAAATTCATTATATTATATTATATTTAAATTCCACTTAACTTTTATTGTTAAAATCTAAAACACATTAAAAAATACCTTAAATATAAGAATGAACATAATTTTATATTCAATTCTATCTTAATTAAATAAAACTAAGTATTTATTCTATTAACTTAACTATTTTACTGATTTACAAAATTTAATGTAAATTCAGATAACATTATATCGAAAAACGGCCAATTCCAATATAATTAAAATTAATTATTATTATAAAACGCGAAGGACGATGAAAGGAAGGTGAAAAGTAGTACTCACCAGCCAGCCACTCGCATCTCGAACCACTCCACTGATTTGACTTATTTCTTTATTTGGTTCTAGGATATTCCTTTATATATATTTTATGTTGGAATATCCTACCGGCTGCGCCAGTCAAGTTTGGGAGCCTTTTTTTATAATAAAAACTATTTACTTATAAATGAAGTACTTTATTTTAAAAATTTAATTAAAATAATAGTTTAAAACTAAAAATATTTAAAAACTAAAAATATCTTAAAACTAAATGCGTGTTAACAGAGTGATATGTTAACTCCGACTCTTTTTACTTTTTATTCCATAAAGCTGGGAATGCAACGCGGAGTCTTCCGCGAAATCTAGCGTCAAAAACAAATATCTCCGGTTACGTTCCCAGGAGCTTGCATAACTATCTATTTTTTATTATTATTATTTTTTAGCTTATTAAATACCTTCGAAAATGAGTAACAACAGTGTAACTACTGAAACTTTATATTATTGCTGAAATCTAAACAAACAAAAAATAACATTTAAATTATAATTATATTATAATATTTTCCTTAAGCCTTCACAACGGGAAACGGTAAAAAAAAACAAGAGGTGAACGTTAATTACGAAAAATAAACTTTTTTCCTTGAAGCTTTTCCAAACAATTTAAGGGCTGAAATGATAAATTTTAATAAGGGTCACCATTTATCTACTTAAACGACGCCAAGAACCACTGGAAAAAATGCATCGTTCTAATAAAAAATTATATGATATAGTAGAAAAAGTCTGTCTTCGTTATTATTATTAATATTTTTTATAATATAATAGCCTTAGCTAAATTTAAAGGCCAGTCGTGGCATAGAAGCGTATGACTGTTAACGCGATAGGCTATGGGTTCAATTACCACTCGAGGAAATTAAATATTTAATATTTTCATTTTCTTGCTCTGGCAACTCAGCACGCTATGCAATTAATTCAAAGATTCAATTGATTTACAGATTTCGGCGGAAATTGCGGTGTGAGGATCGGATATATAAATATTTACGCCAGCGTGGTACAGCTTCATAACATCTGACTTTAGAGACGACAATCCCACCACCACTATAAGGACCCTCCAACACTGTAAGGACACTCTACCACATTATATACGGGATACAGTGTGAAAATAAATAAAAAATTAGATAAGCGCGAGTTGGGTTCGCCCACCGAGGATTCTAGCTTTTTTTGAAATTCAAGCTTAGCTTAGCTAGAGTCGATACCACACTTGAACTAGCGGCTTTAATATCGCCCTTGCCACCTTTTAAAGCTACAATTTTTTAGGATTTAATCACAAACGTATATTTTTAAAATGTTATCCTGAACTAGTACTACCTGGAGTTTCTAGCTGCAACATTTTGTAATTCCTTTTTACTTTAAAAGGTAAGGAACCCTAAAAATGAGAATATTACTTCATTATAGCCGAATATTCATATAATGTTTACACCACACACGATATAGCGTGAGGGTGTAATTTAATTTGTAATTTTACCTCCCCCGCCTTCTGTTTCTTAACCTAAAGTTGCACATCGTCACTTTACACGACTACCATTAAGTGTAATTGTAATGAACAATTATTGTTACTGCCATACAAGTTGTTAAAATTTTGTATGTATGTAAGTATGTAAGTATGTATGTATGTATGAAAAAAACATTTTGATATATATTAAGGGTGGAAGGGGTGATGTATATTTAGATACAAGCGTGTGACTGTAAACGGAAGAGGAATTAATTACTATTTATTTAATATTTTCATTTCTATGCTTTGTTAACAAGGCAGAGCGTGGCGTAGAGTTCCGCCATTAAACACGCAATGCCTAGAAAATTAGGCGGAATGTGGGGAATGGAGTGACATTAGGTTCCCTCTGCCTATTCAGCTATATGCGGAATGCGGCTGAAGCTGCAAAAAATATTTCTTTGTATGTTTCTTAAATTTCTTTTTCACATTCCATAATCGTATAATTTGATACATACCTGTATTTAAATATTTTTCTTATTATTTGATATTTTTGCTCTTGTAACGTTGAATCTTTTCATTTATTGTCAGTATTGATCTATACAAATTGCAAGTTGAATTAGGAAAATTAATATCGGTTAATATCATCACAAAAAAAATATCAGCTTAATGCTGTATCCCGCACACAGCAGGGTAGGCAGAGGGAACCTGAGTGGCAGAACTCAACGCTGCGCTTAGCCTCGACACCAGAGCGAAGAAAAGCAAGTATGGACTTGCCTCGACTGGCCTCGGTAAATATTATGTCCATATATAAATAAAATATTGTGAATACAGTAGGAATTTGGAGGACATAGTGTAGAGGAATAGTTATTCTCGTTTCCCCTAGTTGGTAAACCAAACCGCGGGGTTGAATTCCGCCACTCAACATGCAAAGTCTCGAAATTGGACAAAGAGTGAAAAATGCTACTTTTTCATGAAAATATTTAAAAACTATATAAAAATAACATTTATGTATGTACACATTTTTGATTTTTAAAAATGCTATTGTTTCGAAAGTATTCTCTATTCCGGATATTCCATTGTAGGTATACAAAATATTTAGAAATTCTAGTTTGAATATCTATTCCGAACTTTCCAATTGATCAACATAGCCTTTGCGCGTTTGAACTACACTATTTATTTACAAAACTGAACTTGTAGAAATTTTGTTGAACTAAAATATTTAAATTGATATAATTTTGTTATCTATAAACCGATTAAATAAATCAACACTAAATCTTAAGGGAAACTTGCCAAAATACAATAGTGAAAACCTCATTTAAGCCGATAGAGCCGTTTCTGAGATTAATGTGCACAAACGCACATACAAACAGATGACCAATCAAAAAAAACAAACAGACAAAAATTTTAACAATATGTTTCTTATTGATTATTATATGTTATTTCATTGTCATCAGAACTGAAGTCGTTATTTCAAAGTCAATGCTATAGGACACTGGGAAGTGGGTCGGCCAGCTTTCAACCATATACAGAATTATTTTTTTTATAATAAGCAATAGCTATATGTTTAAGCTTTACACTTTATAAACTAGAAGGGATGACAGAGACAGAACAAAACAAAACACTCCGTTCTCCATTTTTCGCCCGCGTTTGAGATGGCAAAAATCTAAATCAAATAATTTTATTAAAAAAAAGAAGTTATATGCTTCATTTTTTTTACATACAATAATTTATCACTTTACTAAGGCTCAAATCTGAGAAAAACCGGCTCAAGAAACGCCGTGGGAGACTTTATTTTAATTAATTATCTGCAGATCAACGCCTCGGTTTATTTTTCAGAGTGGTATAATAAAAATAATTTATCATCCCAATTGGGGATTGAACCCACGACCTTATGCTTATGTAATTAATAAGTGACACCTAACAAATAAAAAAAATCAATCTGGTCGTTCCAACTATAAAAAAAAATTGTATAGGTAAACATACGTATTTACAGTTTCAGATTATACTTAGTACAGTGGCTGCAGCATCTAATTTCACCGGATTTCTAGAATGAGGTGGTTTTGCCTCAATAATCCATATACACAGAATAATAACAGCCAATGGCATACTGTACTGCAACTGAGGCCTAAATAATGGCCAGTAAATCTCGTGTAGTGTTCGACCATTTTGCCTCCGATGTAACGGGAATTATCCTAAGATATATTCAATTTGCAGGAACAAAGTAATGTTGGGTTAAAGTGCGTAAATTATTAAACATAAATCGGCTTCACGCTATATCCCGCACACAGCAGGGTAGGCAGAGGGAACCTAGTGTTAAGACACACCGTACCCCACTTACACCGTACACACTGCCGAATTCTGGAGGCATTGCGTGTTATGTGGCAAAATTCAACGCCGCGCTTAACCTCGACGCCAGAGCGAAGAAATGGAAGTATAAATTTAAGTAAATATTTCATCTCCTCGAGTGGGGATCGAACCCACAACCAGTCGGGTTTATAGTCACACGTCGTGCCGCTGCGCCACGACTGGCCTCTTATTAAACATAAAAAATAAAAATATAATCGGCTAAGTGCGAGTTGAACTCGCACGCGGAACGTTCCGTACCAATTTCAGGAATGTAGTACAACTCGGACATAGCATGGTAGACAGAGGGAACCTGGAGACCTGGTGTTAAGACACTGTTCGATTTAATCCGTTTCCCAATATCCACCGAATTCTGGAAGCATGATGTGTTGAGTGGTGAAACTTAATGCCAGATTTTACCTCGTAAAACATACCCTCAAGTAGGTAGTTAAATCATATATACTTTTTTTTTCTGCTTCACACTCTCTCCCGCACACAGCAGGGTAAGCAGAGGGAACCTAATGTTAAGACACTCCCTTCCCTACTTTCCGCCAATTTCTTATTGTGTGCTGAGTGGCGAAACTCAACACCGCGCTTTCCCCTCGACACAACGACCTTGGCATGTAAATAAATATTTCATCTCCTCGAATGGGGATCGAACCCACAACCAGTCGATTATAGGCACACTTTGTGCCCCTGCGCCAAGACTGGCCTACATGGCCTCATACCTATATACTTTTAAAGGATAAAAATAATATCGATCGAAGTAATATTTCCTTTCAATAGGATTTGAATACGCAACTATCTTGCAAACCGTGGTACAATCGCGTTTTAATACAAAATTTATTTATAATTTGTATATGAATAAGAACTCGTTCATAATGAACCCCTGGCCACTGTAAGTGACATTTAGGTAGATAAATGAGGAGTATTATTAAAATTTATCCTTGTCTTGAAATTGGTCTTTTTATTTTTAGAATAACAATGGAAGGCTGTTCCCAACGGCGCACATTTTTCTTATAACTGATTTAGATTTTTTTTCCTTTGTGGCTATAAAAATATAAAAAAAATGCGATAAATCACTTGTACTATTTAGGTCAACTTACCTGTTTTTAAGTTTTCGTGATGCATGATAGATATTATATGTGGAATTGATTTATTTTTCATTTTTTTTATATTATCAGATAGAGAAAAAAAATGTATTAAATTTTTTAAATTATTTTAATTATTTCAATGAGAGGAAGACAATAATTACCTAATGTGGCGTAAATTGACGCTGCGCTCTGTCTAATTTGACGGCCAGAAACTAAAACATATTTTATTGAAAATATAAATACTTCTTCGAATCTAAACACACGTAAATATTTTATAGCTTATTTTTAGTTAGTTTAACATATTGTTTTATGTTATTTTCCTTGAAAAAGAGATAGAGAATATAGTGTCGAGACACTCCATTCTTTACTCTTTGCACGAATTGGACACATTGCGTATTAAGTGGCAGGCAAAACGTTGGGGCGTTTTGGCCCCCAGATCAGGGAAATAAAACCTTTATATTAATATATTTATGTCTAGAACGAGAAAGTGTGCGTCTATAAAGTTGTGGGTTCGATTCGCACTAAAGCGAGCACTGGTAGCGAGGTAAAATGCAGCGTTAAGTTCCGCCACTCAACATGTGATACCAAAAAAACCGGTTGCAAAAAATATATATTTATGTAATACCTTCAAATGTATGTATGTAAACCAATATTGCGAAATTGGAGTCGACTTTTATTATATTCATCATCTGTCAGTTTCTGTGCAGGTTAAACAAAGTACGCTCGTTGCGAACTTTCAATTTAGCCATCTTACAAGAGATACTATTATAAATGACGGAACAAAGAAAAATAAATCTTATTATTTTTACGGAACCTACAAAATTGTGTAATATAAAGCATTTCGTAACTTCAAAGTTAGCAAAACGATACACGTCTCATATAAAATGAGATGTTTTATAACAAGATGATTTTATAAACGGTATATTGAGTTATATGGAAGCTTAGTTTGGAATTAATAAATAGGTTTAACTGAGAGAAAATTGGACAAGCTTACAGAGGCGTGGCCACTTCTTTTACGAATTGTGAAAATTTTATATATTATATATTTTGATATCATGATAAATACTAACTTTTATTTTTACTCAAACATTGGGTTATCGTCAAATATATTTTTTTCATATTAAAGAATACATTTTTGCCGTCGTGGTAGATTTAAGATAGATTGTCAGTTAAAAAATAGTGTAATGTACATAATGGAATCAAGACATTCGTGGCGGAAGGGCACAAAGTGTGACTGTAACTGCGACAGTTTGTGGGTTTGATTCCCACTCGAAGAAATGAAATATTTATTATTGCCATTTTCTTCGCTCTAGTGTCGAATATCCTAGTAAGGTTATGTACATACACTTTTTAGAATATATATATATATAAAAATTTGATCGTAGCGGGATTTGAACCCACGCCTCTTGGAAACCGTCCAAGCGATCTGATCAACTAAGCCATACGTTTACGTATTATATGTTTTCTAAAAAGGGTTTTTTCTTTCCTAAGTGTGGAATAACACTTTAAAATTGGTAAATAAAATTAGGAATATATATTAAGCATAATATTTACTTATATTATAATGTAGTCTAACATTTGTTAAGAAGAACATAGAAAGCACTCTGTCTGTCTTTTATATTTGTTTTTACTATCGACCTATATAATATTCCTTATAAGAAAATATTTTGTAGCCCGACAGTCCCGCAAATCAAAAGGTAAGAGAAAGGAAAGAAGGCACAGGGCACCTGTCATTCCTCATGCACCGCCAAATTTACGAAACATTATGTGTTGAGTGGTAGATCTTAACGCCGCGGTTTGTGTTTACTATTTTATTTCTAGAAATAAAACTTTTAAAATAATATACACTTAAATGTATCAAGTTACTTATAAATTCATTAATACAAGATAGAATGAGGCCGGTCGTGGCGCAGGGGCACAAAGTGTGACTGTAAAATCGACTGGTTGTGGGTTCGATCCCCACTCGAGGAAATTAAATATTTATTTACATTTATATTTTCATTTCTTCGCCACTCAACACGCAATGCCTCCAGAACTCGGCGGAAACTGGGGAACGGAGTGTCTTAACACTAGGTTCCCTCTGCCTACCCTGCTGTGTGCGGGATACAGCGTGAAGCTGATTTAATTTTTTTTTAATTTTATAAGATAGAGTTTTGGTGTTCTGCCACTTACTTATCACAACTTGTCACTAAGCGGCAGTTGCAAGAGTGCTAGCAAGGTTTTCTTTGAACAACATAAAAAATATTATATTAAGTAAATTTTAAACCCACAAAAAAGGCAAATCATCTAAAATCAATATCACTATATTATATATTATTCGAAACATTGTGCGAGAAAATTGCAAATTTATGTTGCAAGAACTTTGTCTAATGGAATATTTAGATGATTTGTAGGCGAAATTCCGTGTAAATTGATAAATTTTTGTGGGCACACGACTAACTTATCTTAATAGAGTGTTTCTTTATTAAAATCAGCTTCACGCTGTATCCCGCACACAATAGGGTAGGCAGAGGGAACCTAGTGTTAAGACTCTCTGTTCCCCACTGTTGTTTCTTTATTTATGTTAATATTTTATATGACTAGCTTTTAAATGCAGCTTCGCCTCCATTGTCTTATTAAATGACAGTTATAATCTGTCCAATACAAAAAATATTTTAAGTCAAACCAATACATTGAGATTATCGCGTTCAGCCAATCTCTTTTCAGCTTTACGTTGTATTCCGTACATGGTAGGTATAGAAAAGAGAAGTTCGGACAGTAATTAAGACATTTTAGTTAAACACTTTTGTTCGAATTCTCGTGGTACCGCATGTTGAGTGACGGAATTTAACGCCGCAATATAATATTACTATATTGATATATTGATTCTGGTAAAATATTTTTGTTGATTTTGCTTCTGAAGCAAGATAATAAATGAATTTTATACAACTTACTAAATTAATTTAGACATGAGCATGCTTTTGAATATTAAGACAGTGATTTTTTTTATTCGAATGAACATATGTTACACTACGCTGATTTAGTTTTGAGGAAGAATAATATTCAGAAATCAGCTTCACGCTGTATCCCGCACACAGCAGGGTAGGCAGAGGGAACCTAGTGTTAAGATACATCGTTCCCCACTTTCCGCCGAGTTCTGGTGGCATTGCGTGTTGAGTGAGAAACTCAACGCCGCACTTTTGTTCGAAAGAAATGAAAATATAAATGTAAGAAAATATTTTATCTCCCCGAGTGGGGATCGAACCCACAACCAGTTGATTTTACAGTCAAACTTCGTGCCCCTGCGCCATGACCGGCCTCAACTACTATATTATTGTTATTTCTATAATTTGTTTAAATTTGTACATATTACTTATACATATATACAAATTTAAACAATTTAGGTATAGTTTTGAAATCGCTTATTATTATTTTTGATTAGTAGCAGAATATAAACAAAAATGATGCCTAGTTAAAAATTGAATTTACTATTAAATGATAAAAAAGTATATTTTACATGTACTCTCGAGTGCTAAAAATTAACTTTTAACATTAATATACCTATTTCCTATTCAATTAATGCGTTTAAGCCCAGTTCTGTGAACGATTTTGCCAGAGAATTGGCGCCCGCCTCCCGCTCAGACGTCAAAACAATACTAGAGCACGTCAAAACCAGGTTTTTATATAACGAATTGCCTTCACATTGGATATGCGAGGAATAATATTAAAATGTGAGCCGTTTTATGAAAAAATATATGGTATAATATGATTGTTGGGAAACTTTTTTTTTGCAATTGTAACGAAATGTTTAATGTTTTTTTGTTGTGCTGCTTTTGATGCTTGATGGAAATACTTATTCCTGACTGCTAAGGAAGGGTTATGTTTTTCGCGCGTATCTTGTATGTATGTAATATTCTTTATTACCTCATATCTCCAGAACCGCTGAACGGGTTTACTTAATTGAGGTATCGTTAGATTTGTATTAATAGCCCAAGTGTTCTTAGATAGGTGACGTTAAAAAAAAACAATCATGGCGGCTGTGGGGCGCCATTAGACTTAGTGAACAAAAAATTTTTGGTTTCGAATACCACAATATGGGTATCAAATTCAAGAGCTTAATACGAGAATTTCAAAGAGGTATATCATGATTGTCATTATCATAGTAAATTCTAACAAAAAAGTGAAAAATAAAAAAATATTTGTAAAAACAAAATCCCCGACTGCATAAAACTAAACAGAAAATAAACAAGCTCAATAGTTTATTAGGATTAACCTATAAGTAATTCTTCAATCAATAAAATCTTTCCCAGGAACCCCGCATAATTTAAAGAGGTCCCGACTGTTAAACCTAATGAACTATTGAGCTTGTTTATTTTCTGTTTAGTTTTATGCAGTCGGGGATTTTGTTTTTACAAATATTTTTTTATTTTCTTTTAACATTTTTAAAGTGTTATTCCACACTTAGGAAAGAAAAAAGATCTAACGTACTAACGTATGGCTTAATGGTCAGAGCGCCTGGTCAGTTTCCAGGAGGAGCGGGTTCGAGTCCCGCTACGTAAACATTTTTATATAATACGTTTTCTAAATAAGTATTATTTTCTTTTTCTTATATTACAGCAAAATAGAGAATTTTGTTTGGAATCACTCCAATTTTCTATTACCACCTGAATTCGAGACATTATTGGCATTTAAAGCCGTTGTGGCGCAGGAGTACAAGCGTAAGCGCGACAGTAATTCCTATTCGGGGAAATGAAATATTATTAATATTTAAATTTTCTCGTTCCGGTAGAGAGACAAAGCGCGGAGTTCAATTCTGCTATTTAACACGCAAATATCACAAGAATTCGTCGGAAAGTGAAGTGCGGAAGTGTCTTAATGGTGAACTGACTGTGGTAAAACAGTAGGTTCCAAAGTTACCTCTGCTTACCCTACTATGAGCGGGATACAAAGTGAATTTAAAAAAAATGTCTTAGCAAATAAAATGTCCCAAAAGGAAGCTTCTTATCTATAATGCTCTCTATATATCTGTCATAGAACGTTAAATTAAAAAAAAGGACTATTCTGACTGATTTACATGTAAATCGATTGATCGTTACAAATCGATTATGTATGCACGATACGTAGATCCAATGAAAATATTGATTACACTGTTTGTACATAGCGTCGCTGCTTACATCCCGGTAACTAAACCTATTAGTTTATGCTAAGTAGCTCATTAGAGTCTGTGTTCGAAATGAGGTTTAAGTGTGTATGTGTTAAATGGATTGAAATAACCATTTCGTGTGTTGTTGTACTCGTACATACATAAAACTTATGATACATTATTGGTGTTTGATTTTGGATGCAGCAAGAATATGTTTTAATTTAATAAGTATCAACTAGCGGCGTTAAGTTCCGCAACTCAGCACGTAATACCTCGATAATTCAGAGAAAGATAAAGTATCAACTACTTCAAAGAGACCTATCGTGGCGCAGTGGTACAGCCACTGTCTGTAATCACGACGTATAAGGGTTCGGTATACACTTGAGAAAATTAATTATTTTCATTTCCCCACTCTGGTGAGAAGATAAAACGTAGCGTTGAGTTCCTTCACTCAACATGTAATATCTAGAAAATTGGGAAGTCATCAACGAAGCGTCTTAACACTAAGTTTCCTCAGCCTACCTTTAAATCATCTTTTTTGAGGAATGGAGTGGATAATTTTATTTTTGTTTTGTTTAATGAATAGTACGAAATTAGATTAGATAAATAAAATAAATAAATCATTCAATAATACACAATCATTGAAATTTAGATATTCATTCAAATTTGTTTTTATTGTAATATTCTATTATATTAAATGAAATTATTATAGGGTAATGTGGAACTCCTTTTTATTTTTGAGCTCCAGTATGAAAAATAAAAATCTAAACAGTACATCACCGGTTTGGATGTTTATTTACCTACACATGATTTACTATGGAATAAAATAAATGCAACAAAATATTAAAATATACGTATATTCCAAATAAATGGAAATTTCATAATTTGAGATCAAGAGAGGATCTTATGGCTCCTCTTTAGCCAAATAAAATTTATTGAATTTAATAGCAAAAATCGCAAATTTATTTCACCTGTACAACACCTACCGGTGCCTAGAAAAAATTAAGCAAAATATTCAAAAACATATCTAAAACAATGTAAACAAAACAAGCAAAATGTTCAAAAATATATCTAAAACAATATGAGAGGGCCAAATTACCAATATCATGGAATTTATTAACAAGCCTCATTTCTTATAAAACATTGAATATTATGCGTATTTATCTGAAAGATTACATGATCTTGAAAATAAATATCATTTTTCATTAAAGATAATGTCGAACTCTCTGCAGATATGATTTAATATTTACAAAATGATTGAAATAATTGCAGCACATTAAAAAGTTTTGAAGCACGCAGTTTTAAACTGCTTCATTAAAACACTGGAATGTGCTTCCCCTTATATTATGTTGTATAACTTTAATCATATTAATGTTCTGTTTTAAAAAAAGTTTCACTGGATAGCGGGATTTTTAATAACAAATATTAAAAGGGGGCCACGATACCTGCAGGGTCCTGCAGGGTGGTATTGTACCACCTTCTTCTATACTTTACTATACAATTATAAATTGAAATATTTTACCTACTTTTCACATTTAGTAAAAATTCTGAACCTTATTAGGTTATTTGTTACCACTTTAAATTCAGAGCGCGCAGTGAAAAATCATAAAATTGAATAGAAATGATTGTGAAACCACTTCGATGGACCTGATGAAATTCACGTTGAATTTTAATATGTTGACAGTTGAAATTTACTGGAAGTCGCGTTAAAAATATGCTTAAAATCAAGTGATTGCTGGATTTAATTTAATTTATAAGTGCTCTATTGAAATTGGACGTCCATACGAGCACTGTAATGATCTTAAGCTAATTAATTTAAAGGTTTTAAAGAAATATTGACGAATGATTTTTTTTTATTTTATATAAAGAAATTCCATTGTCAATTTTGCATTTAGTGTCTTAACACTAGGTTTGCGCTGCTTATCCTGCTATATGCGGGATACAGCGTGAAGCTGAAAAAAAAGTTACACATAATTTTCTATCGGGACAGATGAAGAGAAATTTTCCTTTTCACATTGTATTATTTACTGGGCATTTTAATCATTTGTCATTTAGCAGCACATTCAGATAGTTCAATAATATAAGTAGGTAATTATTATAGGTATAATCAATAATAAATTAATTTCATTTCTTCGCTCTGTTTTTCACTACTACATTCTGGCAGGTTAAAGAGCGGCGTTATGTTCCGCTCTTCGTGGATACTGTACGGGGAAAACGCATGAAATTTACAATATTTTTGATTTCTATAGTAATTTTCTTAAAATATAATTATAAATAATATTACCTTACTTATTATGTTATTATGTATATATGTATATGTGTTTAATTGTTTATATATGTATATAAACAATTAAACATATATCAAAGATCATCTAACATGAAGCTACATCTAATTAGTACGGAACTAATACTTCAATGAATAATACAATACATCAATTATAATATATTTGATATCTTAATAACACAGTGACTGTGAAATTATTTAGCTAATATTAATCAGAACTTGATGGAAAGTAGAGAACGGAAATGTCTTAATGGGGGACGGAGTGCTTTAACACTAGGTACCATACTGTTTGCGGGATTCACGTCGTAAATAACTTTGTGTGTATGAACTATAAGACGTGAAATGGGACTAACACGTTTTTTCCCGTTTTCGTAAAAATAAAGAGAAATTCTCTCTTGGTGCTTCCCTACACTTCCTAATCTATCTATATACTAAATTTCACTTTTCTTATTCCAGTAATTTCATCTATGCGCTGTTCCTCACTAGCAGAAGAGTAGGTATTATATACAAAGATTATTATATGTATATGATAGTCGTTCGGTAGTTACTCAACTATAGACTCCTATAGTTGAGTAAATGATATATTGATTATTCATTTATCTGCACTGCTAACAAGACAAAGTACCGCGTTAAGTTCCGCCACTCAACTCGAAAGTCTCGAAGTCTCGAATTCGGCGGAAAGTGGGAAATGAAGGTATATAGGTTCCCTTTACCTACCCTGGTGAGTGTTGAATACGGTGTGAAGTAAAAAAAAATTAAATATCCAAATAAATAAATATATACCGGGACTAATGTTATATTAAGAAGTTCTACCTGAATTTAGACATTGCATATTGAGCGACCGCCGCCGAGTGGGAATCGAACTCACTATAATCACATTTACATTCACGCTATCCATTTAAAAAATTTTAAGCTATTTACATAATTAAGTGGCATTTAAATTTTATTTGCTAAATTTAAATCCTACAGAGAATGATTATCATATATTTTAGTTAGTTTTTGTATATTTCAATATAAAGCTATAAATTATATGAATTCAACGAAATATTCATTTTATAATATAAACAGAACGGTGTTTTTGGAAATGTTCACAAATGAAAAAGATTTTAATTGAAACGACTTCATTTTGTGAATTTAAAAATATTTTAGCGAAGATGAGATCGTCTTTCCGCAGAGGCATAGCGTGTGATTGTAAACGCGAAGAGTGGTGGGTTCGATTCTTCCTAGAGGTAATAACTTATTTTCATTTCATGGATCTGGTAAGAAGGAAATGCGGCGCATTTGTCCAAAAAATTGGGTGGAACACTCCGTTAGTGGCTCCCCGAGAACGGAGTGTTCTGACACTAAATTCCCTGTGCCTACCTTGATATACATATATACCCTATAGGATCACTTTGTTGTCCGTTCGAGATCACGTGGAGGTATCAGCCAAAAAATTTTATCTTATATTGAAGTCTACGGTCCCTTCTAAAGTGCTTCTGGACTGGATGGACTTACAATTATAAAATTTATAGGTATTTTATAGAAAAAATCATTGCAAAGTTATTATTGTAGTTCACTTCATACAAAATGAGTGCTCACGTCCGCCGACTTATATTTGTCAATTTTTGTAACTGTTAGAAATAACGCGTAAATAACGCGTTTCGCCTCGACACCAGAGCGAAGAAAATATTAAATATTCCATTCCTTCAAATGAGAACCGAACCCACAACCTGTCGCCTCGATACAACACATTAAATACGATACAATTACACCTAAATACAAATTACAAATGCAGCTGAGACCAAAATGATTTGGTCAGTAAATAGAGGCTCGGTGTCCAACATCGCAGCGTAATAAGCCGACGTAACGCAAATTAGTCGGAACCTCCGCCCGAACGGTATTAATAGATTTCCATTTGATGCACCTGGCCCTTTTGTTGTTTTACTATTTTAATTGTAGGCTTTAGTTTGAGGCTGTCGTGGCCCAGGGGCACTAGGGTGTGACTGTAACGCGACGGTTGTGAATTCGATCCCCATTCGAGGAAATGAAATATTTATTTAAATTTATATTTACTTTTCTTCGCTTTGATGTCAAGGCAAACCGCGGCGTTGAGTTCCGCCACTCAACACGCAATGTCTCCAAAATAAGGCGGAAAGTGGAGAATGGAGTGTCTTAACACTACATTCCCTCTGCCTCTGCTATGTGCGGAATACAGCGTGAAGCTTTAAAAAATAAGTTTTGGTGGAAAATATGAGATTTTATTTTAAGTTAGGATATGTATTATTGAAGTGTTTGTACTGGCGCAGTGGTTAAACGCTGAATGTAAACACGATGATTGAGGAATCGTTTCCCATCTGCGAAAAATGAATAGTTTTTAATTATTTTCTTATTACAATTTTGCCACTCAATATGTACCGGTAATAGGGCGGGAAGTAGGGTGTAACTTAATTATTGGTTCCATTTACCTATCCTGAAAAAAGATGTGACGCTGCCATTCTTTTGATTAGGAAAATCATATCTGTCAATAATAAAAATAAAAAAATATTATACACTTAGAAATATATAAAGCATTTCTTTCATTGAATATGGAACATATAACTATCTATATACAACGTCAAGTACGTACGTACTCGTATAAATTATATGAATATATTTCACAGAGAATATTATGATAAATAGATAATAGAAATGCTTAAGTGGAATCAGGTCAAACGATTATAGCCATCGAGAACCCTTGTATTATCATCAATGGAGTGAACAAACAAGTTTTCAGCCCCCTATAGTAGATAAAAGGATAGGTAATATCTAAAGCAATTGACTGACTGTTTTGTCTATACTAGCCATATTTTTTTTTCTACCACACTTCATTTGGACCAGGGGTTCCCAACTTTTTCTTGATCAAGGACCACTTTTATATCATTCTTGGTAGCAGGGACCACTATGCGTGTAGGTATAATAAAAATTTACTATGATAATAAAACAAAACTTCGCCTCACCATTCCTAGTCACAAAATTAAAATCGTTCGCGGACCATATTCAGGCTTCTACAGATCACTGGTGGTCCGTTTTAACATTCAAAATCAAGATTTATGCTTAAAATACATCCAATTAATGTCAAAATAAATCCGAAAAAAATTATTATTAAAACTATTTATTATTAAATTGTATCAATTTAAACTAAATTTATTAAGTCATAATGCATTTAAAAAAAAATAGACTAGAATTTAATTAGTTTCTATTTAAATATTAATAATTTTTCCCTAACAAAACGAATAAACATTTACACATTCTCCTTTGGTATCAAAAGCGTATCGACTAACAATTTAATGAACCTGCCAGACAACTTAGGGTCTGTAATTAAACATACCCTTTGCTTGGTGCCATACAATATGGAATAAATGCTTAATGAGATATGAGAGAACCCTCCCGTGTCACACATACACACATGTACACATTGCTGAAAGTGGCTATAGTCTATACTTCTATACTGTTTTTATAAAGCTGACGTGTTTGTTTGATTGATAGTGCTAATCTCTAGCCATACCTAAGGAATTGTAATTTTTAAGTTTAAAAGTGGTTTTGTCTTAAAAAATGAGATTTCGTTACGAAAATCTTGTGTTAACATACCCAACATTTTTTGTTATATGCAGGTGACAAATTTGGTTTATAAATAAAGTAATAAAATTGAGGCCAGTCGTGGCGCAGCGGCACAAAGTGTGACTGTAAAACCGACTGGTTATGGGTTCGATCCCCACTCGAGGAGATTAAATTTACTTAAATTTATATTTCCATTTCTTCGTTCTGGTGTCGAGGCAAAGCGCGGCGTTGAGTTCTGCCACTCAACACGCAATGCCTCCAGAATTCGGCAGAAAGTGGGGAACGGAGTGTGTTACCCTAGTGTGTTACACTTGGTTTATAAAATTTAAGGAAATAGATTTTTTTGGCTTTAGATAAACATCTACCAAAAATAGTTTGAGATAAAACTTGCTAAAATTTGTTTTTAGTTTCTCGCTATATCTCTATACACATCACAAAGCAGGATAGGGAATTAAGACACTCTGTTCCCATAATTCCAAATTCTGGAGGCATTCTTTATTAAATGGTGGAACTGAACACCATATTTTTTCTCCAAACCAGAGCGAATTAATGAAAATATTAAATATTTGATCTCGAGTGGGAATAGAACCCACTATTAGTCACGTTCACAGTCACACACATATGCCCCTGCGCCACTTGCGGCGCGACGGGACTTGAAACAAAATTCTATATGCCAACATATTTCTGGTCTCAAAACAAAAACTCTGAGTGTGGAAAAATTAAAAGCAGGCATCTTCGATGGATCTATAGGGTGTGCTTTGTTCTAGTAATCAAATTATTTTTGTGGTTTCATAAAGCACCAAGCAAATTAAGAATAATTTGGTAAAACGCTTCATTTTATCACCCGTTAGAAGCTCGTTACGATAGACTGACTGATTGTATTTTGTACATTCAGACAGATTCTCGGATCATCTGGGAGAAAATAGTGAGGATCAAGAAGAATGGTTCCACCACGACTTCAGGGTCATAGAAGAAAGAAAGATATGAAGGTCAATAAGACCACATGATGGCAAACTACTAATAACTAAAACTTTAATGAGGCATTGTCCTGAGCAACATTATGAAAAGAAAGCTTACAAAAAAAGTATTCTAATATTTTTTTCGATGAATATAATAACTTTATCTTGTTTTTATATCATTCATATAAAGGTTTTAATTTTATTTAAGCAAATATTGTGATAGTTTTATTTAGGTTTTTCAGTGTAATACTAGAGTTCATACAAGAGTACCATACAGAGCTCTAGTATTATTTTGTGTTTAAGTGTCAAATAGTTCACGCTTCATGATTATAAGTATCTCATAAAAAAAATGTAAACGTATCATATTTTAAATAGAAACTTTAATAAATGCATTGTTCATTGACGCGCAGCCATGGGGCGCATATAAGGTTGTTAAAAAAATAAATAACAAAAGTTATATAGCAGTTTAATATTTCTCCATACTATCTAAATATTTGATAAAATAATTACTATATTTTTTTTTATATTTTCTTTCTTGTTTTATTACTAAACTCGATTTACACAAGGTAGAGACTCAATATATTTGATAATTTTAAGTTAATGTAGTAACAAAAGTTTATATTGCTGAAAATATAATTTTTCTTTAACCACTTTAATGCAATTTACAAACAAAAATTTGCAAATTTATTTATAGATTATATTAAAGTGATAGCGTACTGAAATTTGTTGTAATATAAGAGAATTGTTTGTAGTTATGGCAATTTATATTGAAGTCGTTAAGCATTAGCTTCGTAATGCCTCTTAAACTGTTTTTAATTATGTAAAACAAGATCATACTTTAAATTTTAAAATATTTCTTACAATATTAATATATTTTCATTAGAATTTTATTTCAAGTCCCAGTGGGTTAGATCCTCACTCGATTCTAATGTCTTGAATTCGAACGGAAATTGGAGAACGGACACTGTGAAACACAATTCTCTCTGCTAACTTCTCTCTGCTTTTTTATCACATTCAGAAAACCTTATAGATTATGAATTCGATCCTTATTTTATATTCCGTTGCTTGGAAACATATATAAAACAACAATAAGAAGTATTAATAAATATAACAGTACTATACAAACAACATATTCAAAAATAACTACAATACCAAAGTAAATACCACTTGGAAAATTGAAATCACCAATCCCCTCAGTGAGAATCAACAATGAAAAAAAAAATAGAATCGATGAATAGTAAATATTTGTATATGGTTCTTTAAATACAGTCAAATCCAGTAATACTACAAAAGCAGTACAGTCGGTCTTCAATCAAATTAATTGGCCTACTCAGATAATTACAGTACATTTAATGGTTTCGGTTATATAGTTGCACCTGAGCACGTTTCCATATCTGGATTGTTTAATATGCTTTTATTATAATGAAACTTTATGTTTATTTTGGCATCGTTGAAAGATTGGTAGGGTTTTGTGAATATGAATATAATTAATCTAAAAATATTTTGTTTGGAGACCATTGTAGTACAATTGATGGTGTTTGATTGTAAATATGATGATAGTGGGTTCGATTCTCACGGCCGAATTCAGTGCGGTGCTGAATTCCACCATACACAATGTCATGATTTTTTTTGGAAAGTCTATGGTATGAAACGTAAAGTTGTTTTTTGTGTTGCTTCAATTATTTAATTTTCCTATTCCACTACTCCGTTAATATTTCGAGATCCCATTGTATAAATCTGCAGGTATCTGTTTTTTAATTAAATTTATTTAAAAAAATGATACATGATAGTAGAATCGATTAAACCAATAGGGCCGCAATGATCATTAATTAAATTTATGGCAATTCGTTATTGTTGAAACATTGTTTTTTATGTGAATCCAACATAACTTTTTTGCCATGTGATCCCAGCCTAGAAAAGGATCATCCTAATACTGGTGCTGCCGTAAGTGGCGACTAAAGTACGTGTGGTAGAGTCACATCACCAGCAATGGCAACACGCATGGGCAGACTTAACCGGATCATTACCACCCCCGGCATTTAAGACCGGCGTTGAGTAGTGGTTTTAATGCGCTGCGTTTCGCATCAGGTAATACCGGGCTTCGGCGCCCAACCACTTAAAGGCTGACAACGCACCTGAAGCTCTTTTGGTGTTACACGGGGTCGTGGGCGGCGGTAATCACTTCGTCTTTTCCACAAAAAAAAATTAAAGAAAATCGCATAGCGAATTGCAAAAAGAATGGTTGCTACCAGGGTTGGCTGGTTTAATTAGGTCTCATGAGTGCAAATTATCAACATTAAGTATGTTGATAATTTACACTCATCATGTGTTTTTAAGTGAATTATACATCAAATTAAAGCTTATTCTTTTCATAATACTATACCTCATGGTTGCCTGTACAATAATTGCAGCATGTAAAGGTTGCTATAATTTGAAATATTTTTTTCGATTCTGGCTTATTATGAGAATAGAATACGAAATGTGCGGTGTGCCTTATGTTTTATAGAAAAATATCATATAATAGATGGACAATCTTAAAATAAATGTTTATTCTAATCATATTAAATACATACAGAAAACTATTTAAAGATGAAATCATCCTCATTTTTCAAGTACCTCTTAAATCTCTTAAATCTGTTTTCTAAATAGAAATACTTATGTAAATTATCACGTTAAAACAACTATATTACTTAATTTAATAAATATTTATAAATATCGGTCTATTAAAGTATTAATTACACCATGGTTCTTTAATATATTGAATGGTAATTAAAAAAATACTAGCAATAATTTTCACTGCTTGTATTTTTTTATTAATTAAGAAAATATGTATTATTTTTATAAGACTGTTATTGAAAATTACAATTCAATAAACTCTCTCTCTCTCTCTCTTCGTCCTCTGCTCATTTGGTCTGACAACGGTTGCTGCAATTTTTTCTTTGTCACGCAAATTTTAAGAATTTGCTTGCTTGAACTTTCTTTTCCAAACAAATTTTTCAAACCCAAAAAAAAAAACATAATTCTTGACCTTAATTAGGGAATCTGTAAGAATTTTCCATTTAAAGCGCTAATTTCTACCATTAAGAGACAAGGCAACCCTGTATTAAAATAGAATTGGAGATATTGCGTGATGAGTGCCAGAATTCAACGCCGCGTCTTGTTATCAGAACATAGAAATGAAAATATTAAATAATTCATTCTCTCAAGTATTAATCGAACCCACAACCATCGTTTATAGGCAAACAACAGAAATCACATCAATAATTAAGTATACTTGTAAACAGTTTACCATTTACAACAATAGTTTCTACTAATATACATAAATGCTTTCTAAAATGTTTAAATACCAAAGGCTAAACTAGCACGAAGGCACGCGACGCACTTCTCGAACTTACAAAGTTTGGTAATAAAACATCGTTGTTCTAATATTGCTATATAATGTTCATCGCGCTAATTTATGCCGTTGCTAAGTCATAAGGTAGGACAAGGCGGTCGGTGATGTAAAAAATCTGGATGAATTTATTATATTTCTTTTTTAATAGAAGTAAGTAGCCTGTAGTATTACATAGTTGGGAAAAGGCCTCTATCCATTTCTTACACTCTGGTCTATTTTTGTAATTGTAAAATTTAGTTTTTGCTTAATTTATTCACTTGAGAGTAGCCATTATGGCGCAGAGCACATGCTCAATTCTTCCAGAACTGACGAAAAGTCAGGAATGGAAATGTTGAAGTGGTTTTAACGAGAACGGAGTGTCTTAACAGTAGGTTCTTAGGTTCCCTCTGCCTTTCTTGTTATGTACGTGATACATGGAGAAACAAAAAAAACTATACTTACTAACGTATGAAATTTGTTTATTTGTAAAATTTAGAAAAAACTAGTTATTTATTTAAAATCAATCAGTGTTTTCTCCTTGCCAAATTTAAAGTCAGTCAGATAAATGTATTTTATAAGCTAAATACATACTAGCTACCAGCACAATACTGAAGTTAGCTGTAGACTACGCAGATTTGATTTAGGGATTTTCCTTACTTTTGGATATTTTTGCAGTGAATATTATCTTTTATAAAATTAAATAAATAATAATATTATATTCTTACACTACATTCTATTTTCAAATTTACTTAAAACTAAACTGTTAATATTTACATTTATTAAAATTATCCACACGCAGCGCATTCGCATTACAAACTTGTTTCGAGTTTTTTTGCTGTGCATGACGTAGCCTGCTTGCTAGTATAGCTACGGCCTACGTGTAAAGAGTCGGCTACTATCGCTTGCGACGTTCACTTGTTTAAATATTGTACTCATTGCTTATATTCAATTTATCGTCTTATCGTCTTGCTAATATGTGTCTGTTTCGCTTATCTATTTCTTTTAGTATTTCTTTAAATGTCTTTCTTTCCTTCTGTGAGTGTGTAAAATTATTCTCTTTGTACATACATCTTCTTAAGTGTTAAATAAATTTGGACAATTATTCCACAAAATTTTGGAAATTTAATTTCACTCCATAATTAATAATATAAAATATTATAAAATAGCATAAATCACAAAAACCGCTATATTTTCTTTCCAAGTTAACAATGTGCAAGAGTTCAAAAAACCTAACTTCAGGGCGGTCACTACTTTTTGCCTGTACTGCACTGCTACGCTCGCCCGTGGTTCTCATGTTAATGCCGTAGACATAGCACAGTACATAATAAATAAAATCAATAAAAACGAGTATAGTGGTTAACTACAATAACTTAAAAAAATATTTTTATTAGAAAATTAATTAAATTTAGTAAAGCCAAAGTATGTATTATAACAATGTATAAATCATCATATTTAAATTTATATTTTACTAGAGGGCGCGCGCGGCTTCGCCCGCTTATTAGGAGTGAATTTTAAAAAAACCACGAAACACGTGTTCAATAAAATATTTTTAACAATCTGAATTTAAATTTTTATAAAAATCGTTGGCAATTTAAAGATTTTTCCATATAAACTTTCAACCCCTTATTTGAACTTTTAGGGGGTGAATTCTTTAAAACCATGAAACACGTATTCAATGAAATATTTTTAAGAGTCTTAATTTCAAATTTTACAAAAATCGGTACAGATTAAATTTTTTTTCCATACAAACTTTCAACCCCTATTTCATACCTTTAGGGTTAAAATTTTTCAAATTCCCTTCTTAGTGGATGTCCAGAATATGAAAATAAATATCTGCGCAAATTTCACGTTTCTACCATCAGCGGTTACGGCTCTGCGTGCGTCTTACCTCAGTCAGTCAGCACAAGTCCTTTTATATATATAGAAGAAGAAGATAAATGAAAATAATTGCACGAGTAGAACCGGGTGCGCAAATAGGTTCATCATTCGAGTTTCGCTTCACCTTTCCACCATATGTTTCGTTGCACCGGTCTCGCGGCTAGCTCTGCGCGTGCGCCGGCGCGTCAATCCAATTTGACACATCGACGGCGAATGCGCGCCCCCGCTTTGCGCTACTCGCTAATTACATTTCTTCTAGTTATAAATTATAATACCGTTTAGCTAATTTAAATCTTTCTGTTTTTCTAAATATACTACTTACCGAATTTAAATATAAATTGTCGTTCTGCGCTTTAACTCTTTCCTATAAACCGTTCTTCCGCTTACTTTATTGTGTTGTGCTTTCTTCTGTATAATTTAAAACAATCTAATCAGCTTCACGCTGTATCCCGCACACAGCAGGGTAGGCAGAGGCCTAGTGTTAAGACACTCTGTTCCCCTCTTTGTGTCGGATTTTGGAGGCATTGCGTGTTGAGTGGCAGAGCTCAACGCCGCGCTTTGTCATGACTGCAGAGCGAAGAAATGGAAATATAAATTTAAGTAAATTTCATCTCCTCGAGTGGGGATCGAACCCACAACCAGTCGGTTTTACAGTCACACTTTGTGCCGCTGCGCCACAACTGGCCTCCGTCTAATAGCCTGTATAATTTAATAAACTTTAATAGTGATAGACTTTGTGGACTTATTATTTCATTTCCATAGTTGCTAGTAAGTAGGTACTAAGATTTACTTACCACTTGTAAAACTATACGAGACAATAAAAAAACTTTTCGAAAAATATGTTCACTTCAGAATTTGAATGCGTTTGCGGTGGGTTCGATTTCAGGCGAGGTAATGATGAAAATACCTTTTTAAATATTTATATTTTAATTATTTTAATATAACTTGCAAAAGATAGTCTAGTTTAAAGAACACACTAAAAAAAACAGCTTCACGCTGTATCCCGCACACAGCAGGGTAGGCAGTGGGAACCTAGTGTTAAGACACTCCGCACCCGACTTTTTGCCGAATTCTAGAGGCATAACGTGTTAAGTGGCAGAACTCAACGCCGCGCGTTGCCTCGACACCAGAGCGAAGAAATGGAAATATAAATTAAGAAGAACACACTAAATTCATTTTATTCATACAACGATAAACAAAAAAAATGTTAATTTAAAACGGCGTTAGCAAAATCTTTAAAAATATAACTTTAATAAATTATAGTTTTTTAGTAATAGTTGTTTTAATAATAGTATATCCAGTAACTCTATACTCACGACTCAAGACTGCCAAGTAGAGGAGAAACTTGGCGATTTATTATCATACTCCTTTCTTAAAGTTTTATCTCAAACGTTAGGCGGCGTAAGCTGACACGTCGTACGCGGATGTTTTAAACTATTATCGTTTACTTAGTTTAAATAGGAAATGAAGACCTAGATATAAATAAATAAATGTAAATTGAGGTCAGTCGTGGTGTAGATTCACAAGCGTGTGACTGAACGCGACAGGTCGTTGGTTCGATTTCTACACGTGGAAAATATTTAATATTTTCGTTTACTCATTCTGGTAACGAAGCAAAATGTAGTTTTGAGTTCCGGGAAGTGGGAAGCGGAAAAGGCCTTATGGTAACGGAGTGCCTTAACACTAGGTTGTCTGCCTACCCTTTCCAGTTGCAGCTAGTTGCCCGTGTGTGCAGTATGTGGCTGTACAGGATGATAGTGAGTTCGATAATCATACATAAGCGATATTTTAGAAAAGGGAATCATTGATCCGCATTAGCGAATGAGTGATCACCTTTTTTAATTAATAATATTTTTTATATATATAAAAAAGAATAAATAGTGATTTCATTACTTGGACATTGGACAAGAGGATTCTCTTAGAAAAAAATGTAAAACCATTGGTATATATCTAACAAAATTCCTTTTTTCTATTCAGCCAGATGCAGAAGATGAGGGAAGAAGAAATGAGATGTAACTCCACAACGTGACATGACGTGACTAATGTGATATTTTAAACGGTGCCTGGGACTTAAGTTCATTTTAAATGATCTTAATGTCGTTTTTGAAAACCGGTTCAGATTAATTTGTCTAAAAAGGAAAATACAAAGATTTAAAGATTTATTATTTGTTTTTTTTTTCAGTAGGATAGGCAGAAAGAACTTGGAAATCTAGTGTTAAGACAGTCCGTTCCCATTAAAACACTTCCGTTCCCACTGCATATATATATATATATATATATATATATATATATATATATATATATATATATATATATATATATATATATACATCTAAGACACTCCGTTCCCCACTTTCTGCCGAATTCTGCAGACATTGCATGTTGAGTGGCAGAACTCAACGCCGCGCTTAGCTTCGACACCAGAGCAAATATGAAGAAATGGAAATATAAATTTAAGTAAATATCTTCTCCTCAAGTGGGGATCGAACCCACAACCAGTCAGTTTTACAGTCACACTTCGTGCCGCTGCGCCACGGCTGCCCTCATATATATATTGATCCCGATATTTTATATTATCCTTATATAATTCAAGTGTCAAACATGACGATGACGTCATCAGAAGCACATCGCGAACTGATTGGCTATTATGCAAATACACGTCCCGTCGTCTGCGCTTTACACCAGTAATAAAATGCCAAACCGCTTTGACAGGGGTTGGTTGGATAAATTAATTTCGTTTATTTTTCAATTATTTTTTTATTATTAAGAAGAAAGAGGGGAATGGAGGGTCTTAACACTAGGTTCCCTTTGTCTAATCTGCAGTGTGCGAGATACGAAGAAACATGGTAAATTATTATTGAACAGCAACTACAAACTATTACCGCGATAGCTGTGGGTTTGATTCCATCGAGAGAATCGGCGTATGATGTTAAAATTATTATTTTCAAATTTTATATAACAATATAGCTATTATAATTATTTTTATAGGGTTACAATAAATATTATCTCTATATATAATAAGACAGTAAAAATATTTTGTCTGTACATTTAGTAATTTTGACTGAAAAGGATAGAGGGACACTTAAAAAGACTAATAGAAAGCAAAAAGATTTTTTTTGAATTTCTTGTCTGTCTGTCTGTCTGTCTGTCTGTCTGTCTGTCTGTCTGTCTGTCTGTCTGTCGACATATTGTTGTCCGCATTTTTCTCTGAAACTACTGAACCGATTTACTTGGAAATTTCACCAATTGCTTTGTTTTAACTCAATTAAGGTTCTAAAGTTTGGTTCATCAAAATCGGTTCATTAAAAAAAAAGTTATCGTCATTTGAATGAACTCAAGGCATTAGGTTGCCAGCGAATGTTATATAGAAATCGCGCTGGTATGACCCTGGCTAAAGAATGACATTCGAAACGTCTTGATTATATGACTGTTGATAAAAATATATATTTTTGAAGCACTATTATACAATATTTTATACAATAAAGTAAACAAGGCCAGTCGTGGCGCAGCGGCAAGAAGTGTGACTGTAAAACCAACTGGTTGTGGGTTCGATCCCCACTCGAGGAGATGAAATATTAACTTAAATTTATATTTCCATTTCTTCGTTCTGGTGGCGAGGTTAAGCGCGGCGTTGAGTTCTGCCACTCAACAAGCAATGCCTCCAGAATTCGGCAGAAAGTGGGGAACGGAGTGTCTTAACACTAGGTTCCCTCTGCCTAACCTGCTATGTGCGGGATACAGCGTGAAGCTGATTTATTTATTTTAAGTAAACAAAATTGAATTGTTAGTAGAGATTACCTTCATAAATCATAACAGTAAAGTTTAAATCGCAATTAATTCAACACAGAGATAAAGAACGATTTGATCTTCAAAGAAATATCAAGTAAATACATAGATTTTTTGGTTCGTTCGTTCGTTTGAAATAAATCTATATAAAAATGCCTAAAAACATCCTTTCTACGTGTACTCTGTAATAACTACATATTTACCGATTATTCATTTATCTAATAATATGCAAACAGGAGTTAATATGCAAACATTACAGTTATTTTAGAACACTAGGTTCCCTCTGCCTACCCTGCCGTGTGCCGGGATACAGCGTGAAGCTGATTTATTTATTTATTTTATTTTATTATAGTTGTCAATCAATTCTGCTTAAATCAATAATCATGTATTTTAAGCGGGCGAAGCCGTGGGCGGGCCGCTAGTATATGATAATAAATAAATTTCAACGTAAAAATAAAAAAAATCACCTTCCTCTATTGTTAAGACACTCCGTTCCCCACTTTCCACCGAATTTTTCCAGGGACTAAATGTTGAATGGCTGAAATCAACGCCGGACTTTCGCCTTGGTGTCAGGGCGAAGAAATGAAAATATTAATAAATAATAATTCATTTCACTGAGTGACGATCGAACCTACAACCATCGCGTTACAGTTGCTTGTGCCCCTGCGCCACGACGGTCTCAACTCAAATATAAAATCTACTAAAATATCTTTATATCTTCCATAGATTATAATATAAAGAATTTATTAAATTTATGCCTTCCAATGAATAACATAACCTAGCGAGTTTTATAAATTTATATTCTTTTCCCAATACAAAAACGTTCTAAGCGCTATATGATCCTGAAAATTGCTTTTTTCAGTGACAATATAGAAAACAAAAAAATCGAAGGTAGCTTGATAGGTGACTCGAATAAAGGGGTACATTTATCACGTCGGACCGTACTTAAAAACTTCCCTTCTGAATGGTCAAGGGGTAGAAACGAGGTGTTACGTGTAACTTGTATCGCTTGAGGCTTTTCTTAAATTCTAGGTAGAGAGAGTTTGTAGAAATTAGAATTTTAGGACGGAATATTTGGTGTTGGTTATAGCGTTGAGTTCCGCCACTCATCATGCAATGTCTCGGATTTGAGCGGAACGGGTAGAATGGAGTATTTAGACTCTAGGTTCCCTATACCTACCCTGCTATAAGGGAATAATCGTAAAGTTGCCTTTTGCTTTTCATGTGATATTTTAATATGGCATACTTAAATGTTCATGCAATTATAACACGTTTGGTGGTGAGTTTTGAAGTATGTATGTATATTGATTTACGGAATGCTTTTTAACAATTTTTCCTTCTGCTAAGACACTCACTATTTGTAATTGTGCAAGAAATGAAGACCATAGTGGCGTATTAGATAAATAAATCATATTTACAAACACATCATAAACATATGATAATTATCTTATTCTTTAAGCCTGTAGATTGGCTTTGTATATGATAATCTTTATCGCAGGTCTATAAAAACAGAAAGAACGTATGGCTTAGCAGTTAGAAAGTTAAGACGTATTCCCAGAGGCCGCAAGTTCCCGTTACGTTCAAAATGTTGATACTTTTTTCTAAAAAAAGAAATACCTACTAAATGTCGACGCAATATAGTATTTGTCTATTCTATTCATGTTTCACACGTGAAGTACCCTATCGAGTGAAGCAATTTTTATTTGAACTAATTGAAAAACGGTTTTATGTACGTTCATCCGTAAAAGCTTGAAGTTGAACAACCAATAGATAGATTTTGTACTCAATAGATCTAAATGTTTTGTTTTATTTATATGTTAAAGGGGAAAAAAATACTATACTAAAATTATAAAGCTGAAGAGTTTGTTTGGTTGAGCGCACTAATCTCAGTAACTATTGATTCGTATTAAAAAATATTTTTTATTAGTAAATCTGTTTATCATAGAAGGCTATATACTATATCAGAGATTTGAGGCTATTTAGAATATATCTATTCGTCCAATATAGTCAATTTAGGCATAAAGATGAAGCCAGCAGCCATATCTATTTACTTATATATGTATGTTTATATCACAACGCTGCCCTATACAGTTAATTAAAAAAAATCTTTCAGCTTCACGTTGTATCCCGCATACAGCAGAGTAGGCAGAGGGAACCTGTGCCTATACAGCTTTATGCGGGATACAGGAAGACGCTAATAAAAATATAATAAATATACCTCGAAATTTACCTTGAATCGCCCTATAGATATATATAAATATGATGAAATCCCGGACAAAATAATTAATTGATTTTCTATGTAATTAGTAAACGGAAAAGGAAGTCATTAAGTCTGTTTTGAAGACTCCGCACATATAACTAACTACATTTATACTATGAGATATACATAGTAGTATACCATTATACTAATTATTTGTGTATAAAAATGAGCTTTATGCTTTCATCCAGATACAGCAGGGTAGGCAGAGTTAACCTAGTGTTAAGATACTCTGTTCCCCACTTTCCGTCGAATTCTGGAGGCATTGCGTGTTGAGTGGCGAAACTTAACGCGCTTTAATTTTACCTTTTACCGCGCTTTTACTTTACCAGAGCAAAGAAATGGAAATATAAATTAAAATAAACATTTCATCTCCTCGAGTGAGGATCCCTACTTTTCGCTCAATTTTTAAAACAACAACAAGTTAAGCTTCAACGCTGTTTCATTATTAGAGCAAAAAATATTTGTGCGTGTGACTGAAAATAATTCACACCGCCGAATGGGAAACGAACCCACAACCGGCAGGTTTATAGTCAGAGAATATAGGTTGTGGGTTCGTTTCTTCTTTCTTTTTATTATTGATTTCTATGCATAATCAGGCGTATGTAATCGAATTAATTTAACGCAAGCTGAAGAAAAAGGAAATCAAAAATATGCACAATTACAGTAAATTAAAAAAAATACATTGTTCATCTTTTATAGCGTCACGCTGTATCCCGTACAAAGCAGAGTAGGTAGAGTGCACGTACTATTAAGACTGTTGAGTGGCAGAACTCAACGCCACGTTTTGGCTCGACACTAGAGAATCGCGTGGGAATTGAATCGTGTCGCGCAAAGAGTTTGTGCATACAGGGAGTGTGCTTATGAGGACACAGGTTCACCTATTATATAACTACGAAAATCAGTAGCGGAGTGTCTTAACACTAGGCTTCCCCCACCTACCCTGCTCCTTGCGGAATACAGCATGAAGCTAAAAAAAATATCCAGAAATAGATACATATATACGGACAAACATAAGAATACATAAAAATAAAAGAAATATATAAATTTTCCGCATCGCGCAAGTATCCTGATTGAGCCTGTATTGTCCTTTATTTCGGAAAAAGTTACATGGACAAAGGGAATGCGGTTTCACGCTTGATTTATAGTGGTCCTCCCTATAATTTACAACCATCATTCGGATTACCGCATCTTTATCTTATTAAGACGTGAATTCATTGCTGCTTTTACTTTTACTTTTACTTTATTTTGTTTCTTTTACTTTGTGAATCTTTTACTTATAGGCATTTAATTTGGTGGTTTCGTTTTTTTTTAAATCAATTTGAACCATTTCCCAGTGTTCGGTTGAGCTGATATTTAGATTAGGATTTCAGTTTTGATGACAATGAAATTACATATAATTATTATTGTTGTTAATGAAAAACGAAATGGCAGTTACAAATTTTTATACAAACCACTTAATATGGGTGCCAAATGAAGTTGATTGATTTGTAAAATACAATATACGATAAATAAATCTAGAAAGCTTTTATTTAAAAAGGTTTTTTTACTCATATTTTAATACTCTCTCAAATGATCGATGATAATGATGATGATGAGATCGAATCCATGCCTATAGTGTTTACATAAAAACGTTGAAGCAATTTGCAACAATGGCCCGAAGTTATTTAGTACTTTGGTTTGACAAACATACAACAACGCCGAATTCTAGAGGCATTGCGAGTTGAGTAGCGGAACTCAACTAAATGTAAATAAATATTTCATTTCCTCGGATGGGGGATTGAACACACAACCAGTAGATTTTGCAGTCACACTCCTGCGCCATGACTGGCCTCTAATAGACATAACATTTTATTTTTACCCTCCTGGCGCCCTAGTTGCTAATGCACGTATCAAATGTGATATGTGTGATACATTTGATACGTGCATTAACAACTTTACAGCTGCACTATAATTTACATTTTATTAATACTTTTTCATTTCAGTTAAAAATTAGATATTTATCAACACAATATTACAATTTTAAGGGCCAGTTTCACCGGATAGTTTTTTTTGGCAAATTTAAAATTGCCGCCCGGAATATCAAATTAAATAACTGCTATTATTTATTTGGTTATTCCTCTATTTTATTGTAAAAAAAATATTTTTGTTGTGAATATTCTAAGAAATATTGATCATATCACATAAGATACTTTGGGTACTATGGAAAATGACACCGCTCATTTTTAGTGATTCCAAGTTGGTATAACCTCGCCCTATATCATATTTTAATAGCATTATATGTCACAAATTGTAAAGAATGAATCCTGGCGAGGATGAAGACGTAATAGAAAACCAAGACATAGGCAGTATTAGAGACTGGTATAAGTTTGATGATCAACCGGATCAACAACTATCATCGACGAATAAGATTTTATTTGAAGTAATTTGGCAGCATTAAACAGACTTTCAGACAGGGGGCTTTAGACCTGGAAGAGGGTGTATGGATCAGATCTTTTCCCTCCGCATGATCACGGAAAAATTTTTGGCCGTTAACCAAAAAGTTTTCTGTGCTTTTGTGGACTTGGAAAAGGCGTTTGACAGAGTTGTTAGAGCGAAATTATGGGAGATACTACTCCGGTACAATGTGAGCGGACCCTTGCTGCAGGCTGTAAAGTCTCTTTACAGAGATCACTCAGCCTGCGTGCGAGTAGGAGCTGGCATGTCGCCCTGGTTTGACATCCGATCGGGTGTTAAACAAGGTTGCGCCATGTCAGCTTGGTTGTTCAATTTGTATTTGGATAGCTGTCTCCAAGGAGTGAAACAAAGTGATATGGGAGTGAAAGTAGGTGACCTGAATGTGAATTGCTTGTTGTACGCAGATGATGCAGTGCTTATTGCATCATCAGAATGCGAGTTGCAGGTTCAGGATTGGTCACCACTCTGAAAGAAGGGTGTGAATATAATGGTCTAAGCCTCAATGTGAATAAGACAAAGGTTCTGATTTTTGAAAGAGATGAAGAAAGGACGGAATGCAAGATCAGTGTAAATAGTATGATATTAGAACAAGTGAATGAAGTGGTATACTTGGGAAGTATGTTCAGTAGAGATGGAAGATACGAGATGGATGTGGAAAGGCGTATTGCTGCCGGTAACAAGGTTAACGGAGCCTTAGCTGCATTGATGAGACGGCGAAACGTCAGCACAGCTGCGCGTTTGGCCGTACACAATGCAGTTTTGGTACCGACTCTGTTATACGGCAGCGAAACGTGGGTATTACAGAAGAAGAATGAAAGAAAGATGAATGCTGTGGAGATGCGATCTCTTCGTAGGATATGCGGAGTCAGCTTAGCTGATCGAATCCGCAATGAAGAGGTACACAGAATGGCAGGTACTAGCGAGGATGTCACGGTGAGAATGAAGAAGAACGTGCTCAGCTGGTTTGGGCACGTCGAACGAATGAGTGATGAAAGAATGGCAAAAAAGATTTATGATGGAAAAGTGAGCGGTAAGAGAGGTAGGGGGAGACCTCGGTTGACCTTCGAAAACACAGTATCAAAGATACTGGAGGAAGGTCACGTAAAAAGCATGAGGACCCCCCGAAGGGCATGTATGAAGAGGTTGATGACAGTGGACGAGGCGAAAGAGGTATGTAGAGACCGTAGCGTTTGGCGCTCCGTTCTCTCTGACTACCCCGCAAGGGATAAAGCGTGAAGCTAAGTTAAGTTAAGTTAAGTTAAGTTTAAACAGACTTAAGACCCTCGTTTCTCATCCGATCACCAAGCACTTAGAAGACCTTCTGATTTCTGATATTAAAAAAGCCACACAATATTTTAAAAGTAATATGGCTGGTAATTTTGTTACAAAAATAGTTTTTTGTACAAATATCACATCCTATCAACGTGAATACTAGTGCTGTAGAAATTTAACGTGTATACGGACGTGGTACGGGTACAGGACTGCTGAATATGCTAAGAATGTAACATTTTTGTGCTTTAGGAATAACGTGTAACTTAGTAGCAACTCCAAGGACTAGAAAGCGCTACACTGAGATTTGTTAACATTTAAACATCGTGATTCAAGAATGACGCTCACGTAACAGAATTTACACGATCGAATAACTGTTTTTGATAATACGTCCAATAATTTTGAAAAGAGCCAATGTCTCGACGGATAAGCAGATCATACCTTGCAAAAGAAGATGCGTATAAGATCAGCTAGTGTACTTTACACCAAAATTGCAGGTTCTAAATTTTTGACTATAAAGTTCAAAAATCTGCTCTCATTACCTTTAGATTTGTATTGTATGAAGGTTAATAACCTTTAGTGGAGTTTGTATTATAACCGACTTCAAAAAAAAAAAAATTTTGAAGGAAGAATGCTGAAGTTGCTGGTACACAATGGACATTAAGGTTTACGTATAAACCATATTTATTACTAGTGGGCGCGCGCGGCTTCGCCCACTTATTTGCACCCTTAGGGGTGAATTCTATAAAAACCTCGAAACACGTGTTCAATAAAATATTTTGAACAGTCTGAATTTAATTTTTTATAAAAATCGGTGGTGATTTAAATATTTTTCCATATTAATTTTCAACCCCTTATTTGAACCCTTATTTTTTTTGCCCTGGGTCCCAGGAGGATATAGCTATAGCTTGATAAAGGAGAATAACATAATTAATATTTTTATATTCTCACTCTGTAACGAGGCAAAGCACGGCGTCGAGTTCCACCACACAATTGAGAGAGAGGTGAGGTGAATCGAGACAAGAGGTGTTTTCATAGGTCTAAATTCTTTTTATTAATTCCCTCTGGTAAAAAGACAGCGTGGCATTGACGTTTAGCACCCAACGCAATGTCGCAAAAATTGGGCAACCGAGTTTCTTTATGCTAACTTAACTGCTGGCCCTGCTGTATGCGGTATACTCGTATAGCGTAAAGAAAAAAAATGAGCAAATATTTTGGATGTAAAATATACTTTTGTAATTTAACGTGAAAACATAAAATAGTTATTCAGTTCAATAAAATCGAACAATGGTTATCTTTAGACAGCATTGTGTAAACAATATCAGATAACAACTAATGCTTGCATTACACTGAAATAAAGGGGATTTAACGTAATTTATAATAAATATTTTTTAAAGTATTTTTCAGGAAATAAAGGTTTTTTAGTGTGTAATTAATATTTTAGGAAAATATATTTAATAAATAATAATTTTTATTGCCAAATTAAAGTCCCTTTACAGAAATGATAAAAACAAAAATAGCTACTGTACCAGAATTGTGATCTAGCACGATAAGTGCATGATTTAACTTGTTAAACCACTTAGATGTTTCCTTGGAGACGGGGGTTCAAGTCGCGTTAATAGTTTTTGTTTTTTTTTGTATACATTTCTAATATATTATTTTATTACTTACTTTGTGGCGTACCGTTTTGTATTATTATACTTTGTGATACATCAGGAAAATCCCTCCTGGAATTCTTAAGCTCAGGCCACCCGATCAATTCTCGAGAGGGCCCAGTACCACGCTATGAACGAGGCGTACTTTCCACGGCAACTTCTACCATGCTTAACATGAACTTTTGCAACACTAGGGGTCACTCCAACCTGAATGCCGTCCACCACCATCTTGGGATGACACGGCCAGCCTTGTTATTTCATGGGCCAACTAGGGAATGGCCTATATGCGGCAGTGTTTCCAAATCAATACGATATGGGTACCTTAAAATAGTGCGTCTACCTCTACCTTCTCCCATAATAGAAAAAAAATCATATTATCTTGACTATAGAGCTATAAATCCTGTGGAACACGCCAAAACAACAGAACTATCGTATGACAGAGTTTTTCTAACAAGTAAAGTTGTAACAAGCGGACATCAAAGGGCAAAAGACATCGTTATCTACTAACTTCAGTTTTATAACCGAAGTCTATAAAGAGCTGTAACTCCATAGTATGGCCATAGCCAGGAGAGAGCGTTGCTTTTGAAGTGTAGGGTACCATTATTTACGATGATCGGGTTTCCTGTGTGTTCTTTATAATATTATGATGTTTTTTTTTGTTTCTTTTATAGCTTTAGATTATGAGATTTTTTTAGTAAAGGAATGGCTAATGGCTATTTGATAAGCATTGTTTAGAGAAATTACGGAGTATTATAAAGTTTTTTAAGTTTTTATTCCATAGTAATACTAATGAATGAAGTATAGTTCTGCTAGTCAACACGAAATGTCATCCGTAATTATTATAATTTTTAAGGCAGACAGCTGACAACGGAGTGTCTTGACACTATTTATTTTTATTGTTTATTCTTTCTTACACTACAGACTCATGGTCCGTCCGTCCGTTGGTCATTGTATTCATTTGTTTTAATATTTTTGACTTACTTAGAACTATACCTACTTACGTTATTATAAGAATATATTTCTATATTTATACAATATCTCCTTAAGAGAGTCCAGTTATTCATTTCAGTTGCCCGTAGCTAACTTAACTATAACACTATCATCTAAATCTACACGCATAAAAAAGTGCTAAAAAAATCTTTGCCAAGAATTCGAATGTACAAACAATTTTTAAATAGAATCGTCTTTGTTTTATTGGGTTCACGCTGTATCCCGCACATAGCAGGATTGTCAGAGGCCTTTTTACAGTTACACGCTTCTGCCCCTGCGCTACGACGGCCTCAAATAGAATCTTTTATCTTATCTTTATAATAATGTCGTTATCAACATATAAACAAGTTATAACTCAATAACGTATTTGTGCTAATAATATAATGAAAATGGATTTAATTAATATGACATGTGATGTGCCAAACTGTTGTCCCATATGATGTCGAGGGTGTTCAATTATACACACAGTACTAGCGGCTGGAGATTTCGTAGAACTAATATTAATGAAGTCTATTTCGTGGAGTATAGTGTTGTCAAGGTAGTGCTTGTAGGGCGCGGTGGTTAGGTGTTCAATCTTTATTTGGGGGTATGATTACGGTTAAAATAACTTATCTTTGCCAGTCTGATAAGGTAAATAGTGATGTTGAAAATTGTCTTTATACTTTCAAGAAATCAATATTTCTGCGCGTTGATATATAATGGTAGCCTTAGAGCAGTATTCAACGTTTAATTGGAGAAAATTTACTTATTTTGGGATATCGATGCAGAAAAAGTATTGAAAATTTGCCTTATTTATTTTTTTCATTTTAGACATCTTCGTATTTTATCCCAGAGGAAGCTAATCAGAATCAGAAGTCTTAATGAGAAGGTGATCGCATACTGGGTTCCTTCTGGTACGCAGAGGGAACCTAGGAACCTAGTATATGGGCAACCTGGGAACCTGCTATATTCTGGATATAGCATAAAGCTAAACAAAATGTTGTAATATCCAATCAGATTAAATAACTATTAGATACTCTTATATTACTTCAGCGGGACTTGAATCAATAACCTTCACATTCTACACTGTGCTACGTTAATGTACATTTTAATACATAATACTATTTCCAAATATATATGTAAATATATAAATATATCTATACATATATTACTATCAAATCTATTCTGATATATGCAAATCAGAGCTCAAGTTCTCACCTAAATTTGATATAATATGTATGGCTGATTGCGTGACTAGAAACTATTACATATGAATAATTCGACATATATACATTTCAAGTATATACATTTCTTCTTTAGATTATTTTTCAAAATTGATTGAGCCAAATTTTTCTTATTATATTTTTTATATTTACTAAGTTATATAAAATAAAGTAGCTTCACAACGACGATGACAATGATATAATCTTATACTACGTAATTTAACGCAGTTTTAACTAAGATTACAAATGCACGAAGACAAACGACTTCAAGATAAATCTTTATATACGAGCATATAGAAAATATATATCCTCCACTAGTCGTCGCCCGCAACTTTATTTGAGCGGTCTTTAAGATGACAAACGATGTCGTTACTTCTGTAGTATTGCTTTCATACTGTAGGGAACTTACCGAATTTTTATTATGAGTTGTCTGTGCGCTACCTGTCAGTCAAATGGTAACGTAAGAGGCACACAGGCGCAATAGCGCTGGGAATTCAACTTCTACAATAAGCCATTGTAATTTGGAATCTCGATGAATTTGAAAACTAAAAAAAATTCTATTACATACTGTTTTCTTTTTTGTGCTTTGTATTTGTGATACTAGAGCGAGGAAATGAAAATATTCAATAATTATTTTCCCCGAGTTGGAACCGAACACACAACCGTCGCATTTACGGTCACGCTATGACACTGCTCAACGACGGTCTATTATTTGACGGATTATAGTTTTTAATATTCACTTTGTCTGCTTTTATACTATAAGAAATGTTTACTTATAACCAATTAAGATTTTTACCTTTATAAATTTTACTTAATATTATGTAAATATAACTGGAAAGTCTTTCCAAGCATAAATTTTAAAAATTATCTAAAAAATAGTGACTTTAACATAAATTGTCTTTGATTAGACGCTATAAATATGTAAATTTTGTGAGAACATCAAAGTTTGACAGCTTGATTGGGTGACAAGTAAGTCAAAATTACTCAATACGTCAAGAAAGTTAGCGATTTCAAATAATATTACGAAATATATTATTAGATGAAGAAAGGACGGAATGCAAGATCAGTGTAAATCAGTGGTAAGATATTAGAACAAGTGAATGAAGTGATATATTTGGGAAGTATGTTCAGTAGAGATGGAAGATATGTATGAGATGGACGTAGAAGGCGTATTGCTGGAGGTAACAAGGTTAACGGAGCTTTAGCTGCATTGATGAGACGACGAAACGTCAGCACAGCTGCGCGTTTGGCCGTACACAATGCAATTTTGGTACCGGGTCTGTTATACGGCAGCGAAACGTGGGTATTACAGAAGAAGAATGAAAGAAAGATGAATGCTGTGGAGATGCGATCTCTTCGTAGGATATGCGGAGTCAGCTTAGCTGATCAAATCCGCAATGAAGAGATATACAGAATGATATATATACAGTAGTACCTGCGCACTAGCGAGAATGTCACGGTGAGAATGAAGAAGAACGTGCTCAGCTGGTTTGGGCACGTCGAACGAATGAGTGATGAGAGAATGGCAAAAAATATTTATGATGGAAAAGTGAGTGGTAAGAGTGGTAGGGGGAGACCTCGGTTGACCTTCGAAAACACAGTATCAAAAATACTGGAGGAAGGAGTAGTAGGGATTGGTGCGTTCTGGCTCATTAAATTGATCGCCTTATCAATCAACATTTTCCGCGGATTTTCTCGCGGGTCGCGGTTTTGATTAATTAATTGACCGCGGATTAAATTGATTACCCCGGATCCGCGGATTTTTTCGCGGCTAGTACCCGCCATCATTTAGTGTCTTTTCATAGAGTAGTAGGGATTGGTGCGTTCTGGCTCATTAAATTGATCGCCTTAACAATCTAAATTTTCCGCGGAATTTTTCGCGGGTCGCGGTTTTGATTAATTAACCGCGGATTAAATTAATTACCCCGCGAATTACAAACTTATCAAAAAATTATAAAATAGCACTGTATTACAGGCAGTGTTTTTTATTTCTTTAACATAAGAATACCTAACCTAACCTACTCATCATAGAACCGTTTCATACTTGTGTTGCTGGCGCACCATTTTGATTAATTAATTAATCAACCGCGGATTTCGTTTTATTTTTTTTGCATAACAATACTAACCTAACCTAACCTAGTTCGCAGTAAAATTGTTTTCGTATAATACCTACTCATCATAGAGTCGTTTCATAATTGTATCGGTTGGTTATCACCTAGTTATTTCGTTGTAATCATCTCTGACTCAGGATTAAATATTTAGTACAATCAGCGCTGATTTGAAAGGCTACGTAAGCTGATGTACAAAACTTGTTGATACATGTCTCACCGGAAGACGAATTGTACCTGCCTTTGAAAGAGGAAAGATTTTTATCCCTTAAGTATTTCTTTTGCAATTATCTCTGAGTCAGTGTCCGTTTCAATATTAAATTCATGTCCCTACAAGTTTCATAGTAGTAGGGATTGGTGCGTTCTGGCTCATTAAATTGATCGCCTTATCAATCAAAATTTTCCGCGGATTTTCTCGCGGGTCGCGGTTTTGATTAATTAATTGACCGCGGAATCCGTTGCGTATATTTTGAAAAATTAAAAAAAATTACCTAACCTAACCTAACCTATAAATAAGGTCTGTGCGGACTTGCAAAATTTTGTCGGAAACGAAAGTTTCCTAAACCACTAAAACTCAAGTTATTTCATTGATATTTGGCATACGTGTCTTAAATTGTTTCTTGATTAGTTTGTAATCATCATTTTATACATAATTTATATATTTTCTAAAAAAAATCACTTGTAAAAATTTCATACTAAAATTTCATATAACAATTATTTCTAAGTATTTTTTAATTAAGTTCTAGCGGATAGATTTTGTTTATTTTTGTTTTGTTCCGTAGGATCGTGCTCATTTGCGCGAATCCGTTGCGTATATTTTGAAAAATTAAAAAAAATTACCTAACCTAACCTAACCTATAAATAAGGTCTGTGCGGACTTGCAAAATTTTGTCGGAAACGAAAGTTTCCTAAACCACTAAAACTCAAGTTATTTCATTGATATTTGGCATACGTGTCTTAAATTGTTTCTTGATTAGTTTGTAATCATCATTTTATACATAATTTATATATTTTCTAAAAAAAATCACTTGTAAAAATTTCATACTTAAATTTCATATAACAATTATTTCTAAGTATTTTTTAATTAAGTTCTAGCGGATAGATTTTGTTTATTTTTGTTTTGTTCCGTAGGATCGTGCTCATTTGCGCGAATCCGTTGCGTATATTTTGAAAAATTAAAAAAATTACCTAACCTAACCTAACCTATAAATAAGGTCTGTGCGGACTTGCAAAATTTTGTCGGAAACGAAAGTTTCCTAA